>CANUEX010011338.1:0-143931 GCA_948099535.1 Jatropha multifida
ATAGTTTGAACATATTATGACAAATAAATATTTGTATAAGAAAATATTTTTATTATATGGATGTGGGCCCGAGCTGCAAATAGTATGCATTACTAATGCTGGGTTATAATTAATAACTCTGATTGTCTTATAAAAAAAAAAATGTCATAATATGGGCTTACTATTCCGATAGTCAAATAATAATAGGGATGAGTTGTGATAGTTTAGGCTTACTACGGACCTCGGGTGCCTTAAGCTTACCTAGGTCCTAGTGCCGGTCCGGCCCACGATTTTGGGTCGTGACATTAAAGCTATACCTTATAAAATTTAGTCTAGTCTGGAAGTAAATCCATTTGGCTCTCTTACCGATTATACCCTCTGCAGTGAAAACAATTTCAGGTCATGCCCTAGGGCTAGCACAAAAATAAATGTACATGCACTGTATGTTTGGCGTCTGGGCCGCTAGTACGCAGTGGCCAATCGAGTGACAGTGAGTGTCGTATTTGGGATAGGATGCCAATTTCATCCGTGAGAATGACGAGTAGGACGATCTCCTTTCCATTATATATATATATTTTTTAAATAATACACGAGTAATTATGATATTAAAAAAAATAAATAAATGAGGTTATTAAAAAAAAATTAAATAAATAATTTAAATATTAATATATTTTTAAGCCGAGAGAGTAATTGCTTAATACAGGGTATTTAAAAGACAATTTTTTAAAAAATTGCATATCCTGTATCCATATGGTGGGGTGTATTTAGCAAAAGTACAAAACGGAGCGTATTAATAAGAAGCAAAATGATGATGTACATTGACTGCATGGTAAAGTACACATGTGCTATTCCATTATCATGGGAGAAAGGACAAATGAGCACACTTAAATCATTAATAAGGAAGCACGTCACGTGACTCCCATTCGCCATATCACATTTGTGGGATTATCTTTGAAACATCTTATCCAACGAAATTAGTTTAATTCCATTTTTTGTATATATAATGGAATATGAAATTCGCAAAATCAAGAATGGACAGTTTTTGCGGTGCTTCTTGGTTTTTTTTTTCTGGGTAAGCGTGAGAAAATGAGTTTTGTTTAGAATGAAAAGAAAAAGAAGAAACCATCAGAAGGTGAATAAGTGTCCAGCAGACAATGTGCGAATCTGCTATCAATCAACATCAATGGCATGGAGAAAAATAAAAAGAAAACAAGAAAGGCTGCGGGCTTTCTTGCAAGAATAATATAAAGATAGATTACTGGTTAAAAATGACTATAGAATTGTTATCTAGCTTAAAACACATTATTTTGCTGATTTAAATTTAAAATATCAAGATACATTTTCAGTTATTCAATCACAAAAAATTACAAGAATAATATAAAATAATAGTAGACATAACAGTTGTGAAAATGATAATGAAATAAACATAATTAGTATTATTGGATTTAGAATGACTGTTTTTTAAGGTGGCGGTGGTCGGAGTTATTGTGGCGGCGGCGGCGGCAAAGTGTTGGTGCGGTGGATGACGGTGAACAATACAGTTAATAGAATGCTAATTTTTGTTGTCTGTTTTACATTATTGATGCACTCTTCCCTTTGCTTTTAAAAAGAAAATTAAAGTAATGAGATCTAAAGTATAGTATAGGCCACGGACGATTTGGTCTCTCTCATTCAATGCTTTACCTTTTATCTGCCATTTTCTATCTGCAGCCACTTCCTCTATTTCTTCTTCTTTTTCTTCTCCTCTCCAGGTATAAATTCTTCGACTTGTTTAATATTTCAAAGAAAAATTTAAAATAGCATTTTGTTTTAAGAAAAATTAAAAAAAAAACTCTACGTAATCATTCTATGGTAATCTGTCAAAAGTTAAACTCTATTGTTCACCGTCGTCCACAGCACCAACACTCCACCGCCACACCACAATAACCACAGCCACAGCTACCTTAAAAAACAGTCTTTTTTAACTAGTAATCTATCTTTATGATTTCTTTTTATTTTCCTCCACGCCATTGATGTTGATTGATAGCAGATGGCACATTGTCTGCTGGACACTCATTCAACTTCTGATGGTTTCTTCCTTTTCTTTTCCTTTTTTGATTTAAAAAAAAACTCATTTTCTCACTCTTATCCAGAAAAAAACAAGCAAAAACCGTCCATTCTTGATTATGCTCTGTAATAAGGCCAACAAAAGGCCGGCCCCCTGTACTCCACCCTCCTCCGTGCCCTGCATTGTTTCTTTTTCTGCTCTGTTCTCCGCGAAATCGCTGTTTTAATGCCTTGAAGATGATAGAGAAAATTCAACCTGCCATCTCGTTAGCTGTTTGTTTGCCTTGAAAATGATAGAGAAACTTTAACCACCAAATTATTCTGGCACGTGTCTTGAGTTTTAAATTCTTCCGACAATAATAACTTGCGAGTTAGGAAAAAAATATTTTTACTATGAAAAATTTTTATGTCTATCACATCGCTTATCAATCCAATCAATGAAATAAAATCGCATTAATAATTAATTTTATTTCATATTAATTATTTCGTATTTCTCGTTTTGTTATAAATAGAAAATATAATTGCGTCAGTGAGTTATTTGATGTGGACTAAAAAAAATAAAATATTAATGTGCCGTTCTCATATTAATTGAGTTGATAACTGATCGTGAGAGTCTGGCTCTATTAAAAATTTTATTCCGCATGTGGGTTTGCACAGACATCGGACGCGTGCAATCAAATATAGTAATTTTTTAATTATTTTATTTGATTAATTTCGAGTCCACGTGTTGATGCCCTGGACCTATATTCTCTCGGATGGGAGATAAGATGCAATTCCTGCGCACACGTGGCAATTCGTGTCGGCAGGTCATTCCCTCGATTTTTTGTGTGGTGCTCGAAATGAACATTCCGGAGGCCCACAAACCTTCATCATTCAGGTGTTAGCTGGATGGGACATTGTATAAAGATTCGTGAGTAAATCGATTTAGTTAAAAAAGTTTAATTGGATTAAATAAAAATCAAGGAAAAATAGTTGAGTTGAATTTAGTTTGATTTAATTTAATAATTATAATTAAATCAATTGAATGTTCAATCCTACTTATATTTTTACCATAAGATTGAAATACTTTTATTTTATATTTTATATTGACAAATCAATCACAATTCACCTTAAATTGAAAATATATCCAAAGAGATAATACTTTTATTCAACAGATTTCAAAATAACTAAACTCTAATCCCGAATATAAGTATGAAAAAGTTTATAATTAATAATTAAAATAAAAAACTGAAAACTATCAAAAATATGAAAAATTTTCTTGTAAAATGCACTTCAATTTAACTCGTTATATTAAAAATATAATGGGATGGTATATTATGCTAGAATGAATTTGGTTTGAATACAAATTAACCATGAGTAAAATTCTTCGAATGATTGAACAATTATTCATTTTCAAGTAATTATTGATATTAGAAAAAACAAAAATAGTGCAAATTAGACCTCTCGTTCTTTCTTTTGAAAAAGAAGAGAAGAAATCTTTGTTAAGGTCCGACGCGATATAGTGAGAGACGGTATCGCTAGGGTTGTGTTCGGCAATAACTTTTTGAATAATTTTTAGAATTTTGACTAGTCAAAACGCTGAACGCTGTTTAAAAAGTTGTTTAGTAATATAACGTTTGGACTAGTTTTTAGAGATTATAGCTTTTGTAACTTTTTGTGAAAAATTAACTCATGTAATATTTAGCTTTTAGCGTTTCATGAAACGTTACTCAAACAGCTAACAATTAAACGTCACTCAAACAATTAATTTTGCCGAACAGACCCTAGAAAAGGAAAGCTACTCAGGTCAGAGAGTAAGCTGGCTTATTTTCTAATGCAGATATGAATTGCTTTTTATTTAATTGTTATATGAAAAAATAATTTTTTTTTTAAAATACCTTACAATGCTAATGTCTATTTAAGATGTCAAATTAATGTATAAAAAAATCAATAGCCATTGTTTACTATGCTTTCTATTTGTAGAAGGTCTCTTAAACAATATTAATATTTTTTGTTCTTTAGTGATTAGTTGAATATTAAATTATGGATCCACGAAAAAGAGAAAAAATAGAAAATTGAAGAATATTCAAAATTAATGCATCGGAGAGAGTTTTTTAAAATTCATTATTTATAATTAGACATTCAATCACATCATCATTCACACATCTTATTCCATATGATACATATGCCATAATTCACATTAGCATTGAAGATGATCTAAGCCACAAATAGTTTGACAATTTGCTTTTATATTCAACCGTGATAAGAGAATGTATATAAAACTCTGGTGGATGAAGAAAATTCTCGCTGGAAGTGTTTTTCTTTAAGAACCTAATGTGGGGAGAGAAGAATTAAGTTCAGCCGAGGCACCTAGAATTTTTATATAACCAAAGGTGAAATTAGTCAAGCTATTTATAGAATCAAAATTTTGATTTTTTTATTAAAATTGAAATCAAATTTAATTTAAAAAAAAAAAAAACTAAAACAAGATTTTTTTTTGGGAGTTGTGATTTTTTTTTTAATTGAGCGTTAACACTTGTTGACTGGTCTGAATTTGGCTCAGGCCCTTGGTGGGAAAACAAGTTAAGTTTGGATAGAACTTAAAAAATAGCAGCTTGGAATGACAAATATAAATGAAATTGTTCAGACATTAAAAACTAAGGACTGGCCTAGCCCAACTCCGAAACAATTTGAGTTTAGGAAAGATATCCATGTCCATTGGCCCAAATCGGCCCAGTCCAACTCAGTTTGAGTCAACAAACTAGTACATATGCTCAATGTAATTAGGATAGTAAACAGGACAAGCCGCTCTCGTAAGCTACTCTCAGCTCGGCTCGGTAAATGCTCGTTCGAGCTATCCAATAAGCTTATCGAGCCAAGCTACTGAACACAATTAATAAATAAGCTGAGTTCAAGCTTGGGCCATTAGTTCGCAAGCTCGCCTTATTGAGACGAGTCGAGCTCACAAATTAATTTAATAAGACAAAATTAATTAAAATTTATATTAAAATGACATCGTTTTAGTTAAAAGATTTTGAGCTCGAGCTCAGATCGTTTATGGTTATCAAACCGAGCCTAAATTGAGCTCGAGTTTAGTTATTTTTAAACAGGCTGAGTACAAGTTGAGCTCGAGCTTAGTTATTTTTAAACGAGCCGAGCTCGAACTCACCAAAGCTCTGCTCGACTAGGCTCATTTATAGCTTTAAATGTAATCTTGTTAGTATGGTAGACTACATAGGTGATTAAGAAAATTCAAACTGACGATATTTTATTCTCACATAAATGAAAAAATCAACCAAACCATATTTAATTTGGTTAAATATGATCAAATGAACACATACTAATAATATATTTTGCTACTAGAAAAAAATAGAATATTAAAATTACATTGAGAAGAAAATTATATTAAAATTACAATAACAAGATTAAGTTTATGGTATGGTTTGATTTAACTATTTATAACAGTTGATGGCTGATAGCTAATAGTTGTTGGTTGATAGCGTTAGTTAATGAATATTTGGTAAAATTTTGATTGCAATCATTATTAAAATGTAAAATGACCGTTAAAAATATAATTTTTTTTATTTATTATAATTGAAGGATGGTTCATGAACCTATAAATACACATTTGATGTTTGAAAATCAGAAATGTCAAACATAAATCAATTGAGTACTATTTATAGATTTTAAATATGAAGTAATGAATTGCTTGTCAAGAGAAAGGGATAGCCACCCCCTCGTGGGCTTGTGTACAAAGAGTCCACCCAATAGCATTGACATAATTTGAAGTAGGAGCTGGTTTTTTTCAGTGTGGAAGATGGGAAGTAAGTCAAAAATTCAAAATATGGATTTGGACAAGACAATGTGCATGCCAACTAGAGTGTTTACGTCAATTAAAAGTACTTTCAATGATTCAATCTTGTTTTTTAATTAATTAATGCTAAAAACATTGAAAAAAGAAGGGAAATTCAAAGCTTGAAAAGAAAAACAATGGATAATTTAAAGGTGATGTTAATTAGTACTGTAACAAGAAAGCAATGCATGCCCAATTCCAATTATCTGAGTCAAACAGACTAGAAGAAAGAAAGGTTGGAGATTAGATGAGAAGAAATAAAGCAACTTTAAATCTCATTACACGTGTGCAATTGCATTATAAATATACAATCCTCATCATTACGATCATGACATGTTCATGATTATTGATCGCTAATAACACATACACAATATTCTTGCACTTCACTGTTCCATTCTTATAGATAGAGTAAATACTTGTTCGAAGCACTTTTACATCTTAGAATATCGATCTGGTTCGAGCAGAATTTATTCTACAATATGATATTAATAGAATAATTAGATCCGGTGCTTGATATGGTTTTAGGGTATGTGGCTATCTGCCCTTTTGTATGTATGCATTAACTTAAATGTGCAATTTGTTCTTTGTAAAAATAATTAGATTGCGACAATTGTTTTGTTCACTTAGTTAGTGGGGAATAAAAGATGAAGAAAGGAAATCAATCGACAGAAGATGTTCAAATCTGAAATTATTTGGTAATATCAGTAGGACATACCTAATTACAGCCACATCCAGGTTTATTCAAAACCATCTAAATAGGCTTTTTATATATGTATTTTTTCAAAAAAAACTATGATCAAGGAAGATCACATGAACCCAGTTGATTAAAAAATGCATAAGAGAAAAGAAAAAGGAACCTTACGATAAAAAAAAAATGACAGCAAAGACCAAAGGTAAGAAAGAAATTTTGTTGGCATTAAATGAATAAATAAAGTCGATGGACAATACCCAAATTCTGCAAAACATGACTTGCTTATCAAACAATTCAATTTCTTAGTTGAAGGTGTGCTTGAGAACATTTCAATAATTGAATCAACTGGGACATGCACGTGCACTAAAAAACTTGCATAAGCAATGAAGTGATGATAAGTTTAATTATTTAATTAATTACTATTTTTGGGATAATGAAATCAATTTTTAGATTTTACATAGAAATAGAAAGGTTGCATGATCATCTAAATTCATTCTTGTAAAAGAATTAGTGCTAAAATAGGTAAGTTATAATGAATTAAAATTCATATAACTAGTAAAATAAAGATTAAGCTTCACTCTCAACATACCCTATCTATCTTAAGGTAGCTTAATTAAATATTAATGCCCCCAAATTCGATTATTCCCTAATTACTATATTTGAAGTATAAAAGATAAGGTATGTTAATTATTGACTTTAAAGGCTGTGAATTTGGCATTTTCTGATCTTCTATGGGTATTTTTCACTATCTTTCTTTGATTTTTTGACAAGAAATTCAACTATATATGGATTTTTTCTTTATTGGGTTCTTGAAGTTGAACCAAAGCATTTACTTATATTACTCAAGCGGATATTTAATGAAAGAATTCACAGATCCAAAACGTAAAATATGCTAGGAAGTGGCAATAGGCAGGGAATGTGGGTTTTGTCATTTATATTTGTTTCTGTCTTGTTAACAAATATATAAATATCTATAGCCAGCAGTAATGGATTCTCTCCGTTTTTTCAGTTACTCGCATCAGTCGGGTATTTTACGTTACTTATTAAATTTATTTAATTTGTCTAAATTATAATAAATTATTAAATAGATTGATTGCAATTATTTTTAATTTATTATTCAGTCATTATTAATAATATATAAAAATTAAAACACGCACTTTACATTACATTCTATTAGAAATTTCCACGAATATATATTATATTACATTTTATTTATTCCAAAGCATGGAAAGTAATTTCAGAATTTAGTTGTGTAGGGGTTATGCAGAGATTATTTTTATGCAAGTACAAGGGTACTAATAATTGTGATCACTGAATGTGAAGTCACATCATGATTGATAAGGCTGATAGATACCCTATCTTTTTTTATTTGTGAAAATTAATAAATAAATAATATGGTATTTTCTGGTTCAAAAACAATTTTTTTATTTAACGACAAAACAGAAGAATCATTGGAGCCTCGAATAACTGCATAAGACCGCTTCTGGCTTTTCCACGTGAGCGTGTTCCAGCTGGGAGTGGGCCCACACGTGATAGTAACCACGTGGCATTCTGTAGCTCGCGAAAGTCAAGTTTTTCTTTCTGTTGATCGCTGGAAGCTGTGACGCAATCAAAACCTGAACCGCGTGTCTCATTAGCGCGGGGAATCGCCTGTAGGGCCCAGTTGATTACGTGTCGACCGTTAGAAAGCCTAACTCTCTCCGGAACCTGACCTCATCATTTGTGGGGACACATCTCCCAACTCCGTCCAATCGTCCTAGGGATAGAATTTCATGTCCGCCTTGGACAAAATTTAGTTGCATTTCACAGCAGTGTCTGTAAAAGTCACAATAAAGGCCAATCTCGGCAAAGACAATCTTCGTACTTTTATTTGGTATAACCAACGCGTGTAATCCATTAGCTATGGATCGTAGAAATTTTTTACCGCTACCGTAAAAAATGTACTTAATCTAACGGTAAATATATAAACTGATTCGAGCTTAAATCTCCTCCCTCAATTCTAATTGCTAATATTCTTTTAATATATTGAAGATATTATGTAAACGAAAGAGCAATTTCAACACATTACAAGATATCTAAAGAATAATGAAAAAGCTTAATGATTGAAATTTGTCGCATAATAGAAAATGGAAAGGTGGGAGAAAATAAGATTAGAGAGTAGAGGGTTGTTTGGTTTTAAAAATAGTGGAGATTATAGGAGCACCCAAAAAAGGAAAGGAATAATCAGAGAAAATAAATGGAGTGGGGCATTTTCTTGGTTGAGCTTTGGGCAGCTTCCAAGTGAAGATATACCAACAAATTTTTTATTTTATTTCATATTTATTGTTAAGGCTCAAGTCGTGTAGGACTCAAATTGTATTCAATGGTTGGCAGATTTTATCATGCGCCAAAAATTGAAACACCACATGCTTGAAAACCAAAATATACACCAAGGAAAAAAAATAATAAATCAGGATATTCTTGCATCATTGCACCTTCAAAACGGAATGCTACATCATGAAATGAATGAATGGACAAAATGAAGTATATTGTGCTTAAAGAAGAGTGTATTTTTCAAATTTGTGAATATGATGAGATAAGACTATCTAATGGGAATTAATTAATTTGTTTTTATTTTTATATTTATGGCAAAATCGATCTTTCACCTCTTATTTTATATTAGAATTTGTCGTTATATTATTACTTGCATTAAAAATTTTCTCAGCTCATGTCTTTTTATCGAGTTCTTGTACTTAACGTGGTATTGCCTTACTTACGCGGTAAGAAAACTATTCGATCCTAAAATTAGTGATCATAATTTCATGTCATGATGCATACATTGTACAAAGAGTTGTTTTATTTAGAAAATTGTAAAGAAATGAGATATGGAGAAATGACAATTTGCATGCTAACTTCTCACTGAAAATAAACCTGAGAGTATTTGAAAGTGGGTATCATAATCATATAAGCATTGAAGACAACTGTGGAAAATGCAAATATGTGCATTGAACAATTGTCTTCTTTTTGTTTTTGTGCAGAGCAAATTATGGATGAGATATCAATGGAAGTCCCCACAGCAGAAAAATATATATGTGTATTCAGAAGAGTCCTCACAATCTGATATTCAAAAATCCAAAATGAAATAATAAAAAAATTATCATAATCTCCATGATGTAAGCACTAATGAATCTATAGACCTTATTGTATCAATTGTTTAAAATAAAAAACAAAAAACAAGATCAGTTAGCCACCAACTAAATCTCATATGTGACAAATTTTGGATTCAAGCAATTTGAAAATAATTATGCCAATAGAAATCACACCCCTGAACAAATTTAGATTGAAAACAGTTAAAAAAAACTGTTCTTGCAGTAGTTTCTTACAATACTTGTAATAACAATAATAATTATACGCTTCACTTTTTTTTTTTTTTTTTCAATTTTCTCCATTAGATCAATAAAAATTAAATCTATACACAGAGCCACTCCTTTTTCAAAATAATAATATTATTATCTAAATTCTCTTCTTCCTCTTCTTCTTCTTCTTCTTCTTCTTCTTCTTCTTCTTCTTTTTATGTTTCAGTAACTCCAAAGACAATCGAGATCAACCGGACCAGCAGAAGTAGAAGGAGCTTCTTGATCATCAAAAGGCCGCTTACCCATTTCAAGATTTGAAATGACAGAAGATATTTCGGTGTTCATATCATTAGAAAGCCGTGTTTCTTGTGAGGCTGTAACCATTTGATCCCTCTCTGTTTTGAAAATCTGTTTCAAGTTAGACCCTTGATTTTCAATTAAGGCCCTTAAAATCGAGTGGTCTTGCATTAAAGCAGAACTTGGATATTGCAAATTTCCTGATATTGGAACATTTTGAGCAGAGTAGAATGAATTTTGAATTGGAATCCTTGGAAAAACATCAGAAGGATTTGAAGAAACAGCAAAATAATTATTATTGAAACTGTCAATGGATTCTTGTTGGTTGTTTCTTTGAACATCAATTGGATTGGAGAAGCAGGGCACGTAAGCCGATTCAGCTACTGGTTTACTAGTCTTGGCGCTGTAGGGTGAAGAATCCATTAATGGTGGTAATCCAGAATTACCCAATTCATTACCAAAAGAGCCTAATCTCACTAATCCCGAAATATGGGTTTTTTTCCCACCAGAACTCTTTTGAAATACCCTGCAAATAACCCATTCATTCTGTAAAACAAGAATGAACAGGAAAAAGGAAAGAAAGGATAATTAGCTTCACATAATTAAACAAAAACAGAGCAAAACAGGGTCAAAAGACGGAGGAACGGAGTAGTTACGTACCTTTGCAGTCTTGGGCAGGTTGTGGACAGAGAATTTACCCTCTAATCTGTATTCATGCATAACCCAGTTAGTTTTCTCTCCTTTTGGGGCTCTACCCTTATAGAAAACAAGAGTCTTTTTCATTCCAACAAGTGATTTTCCTCTGTAGATCTCCTTATCTTTTCCTGTGGCTTTCCAGTAGCCAGCTTCAGTAGCTCTGTTTGTTCTCAAACCAGTTGGGTACTTTCTGTCTCTTACACAAAAAAAGTACCATTCTTTCTCTCCCATTTTTGCTTTCCCTTCATCCAAACAAAAAAATAAAATAAATAAATAAACAAATGCTGTCAAAAAGTTCGGAAAGAAGTCTCTGTTTTCAGAGAACTTACATGGCAATTCCCAGGGTTCAGACTTGTTCAAATCCACATCTCCAATAGCTCTAGATGAGAAATTGATGTCAAGAACCTTTTTATAAAGATACTGAGAAATTAGCTCTTCATCGGTAGGGTGGAATCTAAATCCAGGTGGCAAATCCATCTGATCATCTTCCTTAATGAGACCAGAAATGTTTTCCATTGCTAAAACCCTGATTTTAAAATCTTTTCACAAATTGGGTTCACAAGAAAAGAAAGGGAAAAAAAAAAAGCGATATAGAGTGAGAGATTTGAATACCCAAATCCTTCCAAGCTCTATATTTCAAATGGGTATTGACCAAACAGCTCTAATTCTCTATATCCAAGGAACCTTAATATAAAGATTGAAGGAAAACAAAAAGGCATGAAAAAAGAGTTCAAATGGAAAGCGAACTACTGCTAAGAGATAACAGAAAAGCTTAATATAAAGCTAAAAAGAAGTTGGGAAGAAAGGTAAAGATTGAGTGAGAAAAATTGGGAAAAAAAAAAAAGAAAGGAAGAAGAAGAAGAAGAAGAAGAAGAAGAAGAAATTGTAAACCTGAAAGTGGGAGAGATGTTAAGAGAAAAAGCACTATGGAGGAACGGAAGGCCCTAAATACTGGTGTCTTTGGTTAGAAAGAAACGTGGTATGTAAGGCAACTTTGGTAGGTTGTTCTAATTTTTCTCTCTACACATACATACCCTTTTTATTAGCTTTAGTGGTCGCAATTATAACTATTCTATCTCTTCTCTATGGTGCTGAAAATTGACCAAAAGCAACTCATCTTTGTATATGTTTCATGTGCATGCAAATCTTATAAATGGGTTCCTTTCAAAAAAATTCTTATAATTGGGTTATTTATTGGTTTTTTTTATTTTATTATTTATGTTATCAATAAGAAATATTTATGCGAACAAAAAAAACAAATACAATATAGATGAGAAACAACCAATAAGGTTTTTAGGTGTAGCTTCATCGGTTGTTTCATCTGCATACCAGAAATATCCAATTTGCATTTATATATTGCATTATATGTCCAAAAAGAGCATAAAAATCTTTTTTTTTTTCAGATAATAAGCATGAAATAAAGACATGACGTACCCCTTATTAGGAAAATCTTATATATATATATATATATAATATAGGAAATTATTTAGAAAATAGTAACAATAGCTTTTTTTTTTAAAAAAAATTCAGTTACATCATAGTAGTATATTAATTGGAGGTTTTCCAAAAACAAAAATCTCCTTTATCTCAATAGGTGATGAACCAAAACAGCTAGCTGTGTGAATGCATGGAAGATCACAATTCAGATGCAGCCGTTTCTAGCTCTCGTATTTGCCAAAATGACTAATTATGACCTCAATTTTATTTTCTCTTTCTTAAAAGCGATGAAAATTAGTATTTTATTTATTTTCCACCGATACCAAATATTTTGAAACTCTCTGACTTTTTAAAACAGTGGATTGAAATTCATTTTTATCAAAATATCTAAGCGAGGACATAATTATTAATAATCAATAATAATATTTTATTTTCTCTAAATTTCACCTTTCCAAATAAGGAAAATAACCAAATTGAAAGGTCGAAAATAATTATGTAAAGAAAATTGACCATTTCTTATTATTTTCCTTTCTGTATTGTCCTTCTCAAATAAAGTATGAATGCCATTAGGTCCCAGCGTTGAATTGAAACACTTGTGTAAATCAAAGAGCGATGAAAATATAGGAAAGGATTAACTGAAAACAAAGGATTGAAACTGACATTGGATAGATTTTTCATGCTATTATCATCGAAAGCTGACACTTGTACTATCATGAGAATTCAAACATCCAAGATTTTACTATTGTGCATTTGCTTGAAAAACCGTAACCAAAACACTAATCTTCTTTCTGGTAACAAGTGATTAGACAATGAAAGTAATTCTTTAACCCAAAATTAATTAAGAACCGAGGATTAATTTTCAACCGAAAAGAAAATAAATAAACAAATAATGACTGATTCATCTCCCAAGCAAAAGTATTTTGTATATTCCGATCACCGGCAGTCAATGAAATGGCCAATTAATCTATTATTAATCGCAAATTAAAATGCTTATTAGTCAAACTATCCGACCTAATTCTAACATTCTCTCTCGAAGTTCGCGGGATTTTTAGATTTTTACCGATCGCAGCTCGCCACGTTTCGTGCCCTCTTCATGCCTACATGTCGGTGCCAAAGAAACAGGGCCCACTATGCCAAGTCAGCCTCCTTTCGGTTTACACTCACCTCTTTAGGTAAATGGATAATATTTCCCTGCAATTGAAAAAATGGAAAAATATTATATAAATAACTTATTCACCGAATTATAGATGAATGCTTTTTCGAATTTTTTTAGAAACATTTTTATTATAATTAAAATTTTATTTTGATTGATTCAGTATATGCTTGTATATAGATGCTATAGGTAGGTCCTTCCATGACTTTAATCGCAGCATGGTCAGTCATTCTCCTATACTCAATAATATGCTGCCAAGTGGCGACTAGAGGTTAACCGTGGATTGTGGCCATGCATTGCAGAGTCAAATTTTTTTAAATTTTTTTTTGTTTTCCTCTTGGATGCTTATGTGGCAGATATGGACGTTGACTAATTTGCCAGGTTACCTAGACGATTGAAATTCCTGAAGCAACGGAAAATTGACACGCGTCATCTTATAATTGGATTCAAGGCCTTTATTACTTATTACAATAATTAAATCAAACTGGAATTACCATTTTCTCCTCTACTCGGATCCAAATATAAAAAAAATTAAATATCTTTATCATTTTAATTTTGCTTCCTTCCATTATTTTCGCGTGGAAAATGTTTTCTCATTTGTACTTCACCCGTCATATAAAGATTCCGATTGGATTATATTTCTTTTCTTCCATCTAAAAAATCTTTTTTTAGTGTCCGAAAATAACAAAAATATAATATGTACACATAGGTTACTGGAGAAATGACACATTCTATTAATTATAAAAATTAGAAATTGGAAAGATGGGTAGGGTACCCTAAGTAGATTTATTTCATATTGACCCCAGAAATGGAAGGGATAAAAATTTTCAAACATAGAGTTAAATAGGTTGAATATGAAGTCGCAACATTCCTTTATAACTGCTAATGAGGTAGGTTGGGAAGGTGGCCACATGAAAGCGATTGTTATTGTTGTATATATGTATGTAGTAGGCTCACAATCTAATACCTAATTATGGCGGCTTGGTCATTATTTTCTGGGATTTGAAAACAACAAATATATTTTGTTTTCCAAGTTGTTAGCTTTAAGTGTCATGTTCCTAATTATTTTATGGT
Source organism: Jatropha multifida (assembly GCA_948099535.1). NCBI lineage: Eukaryota > Viridiplantae > Streptophyta > Magnoliopsida > Malpighiales > Euphorbiaceae > Jatropha > Jatropha multifida. The sequence continues at coordinate 14,541 of CANUEX010011338.1, forward strand.
CACCACATCATATTCTTATAAATAAAATTTTTAAAAAAATTATATATAATTTTTAAATTTTTTTTTGCTGAAGGGATAGTCTGAAGAAGATATATTTTACAATCCTGCAATTTAAATAGATTTTTCCAAAAGAATTTAAAAATTATGCATATAGATAGAATATTTATTATAGGGGGTTGGCTAGGGGGCCATTTGCTTGATATTAGGAAGTAATTACATTTGTGTTTAGGGTAATTTCAGCATCTAATTAAGTAAAGTCTCGTTATTATTGGTTAAAGTGAGGAGTAGGGATGGGCTGGGCGCGGAGAGCTATTCAATTAGGTATCTAAAGGCCCAATGGACCAATTGGGGTGATTCGGAGTTGGGCCTACTAAGATCTTAACCAGTTAAAATAATGCTCGTGTAGATTTACTCTGCAATTATGAGCATTCACTTCCTTACCCGCCTAAAATCTAAGTTTCTGACCACCAAAACCAAGCAACCATGTCTACGACTGGGTTTCTCAAATTTGCATCTGCTTTCTTTGAGTCGCTGCATATCAACGACCGCAAATGCAAACCCAAGAATCAATTCTTTATCAAAGGAAGAAGCTCTTCTTATGTCCCTTTTAAAGAAATGCTCCACCATGAAAGTTTTGAAGCAAATCCATGCCCATGTCATCCAATCTGGCTTTGAACAAAACCTTTTTATTGTAGGCAAAGTCATACTCTTTTGTGCAGTTTCAGAGCAAAGAGATATCGATTACGCTGTTTCAGTTTTTGAAAATATTGGAAAACCAGACGGGTTTCTTTGGAATACAATGATCAGGGGTTTTGGCGATACTAATGACCCTCAAAAAGCTTTCGAGTACTATAACAGAATGCAAGCGAAAGGATTGGTTGCAGATGATTTCACATTTTCTTTCCTGGTCAAGGTTTCTGGGCAATTAAGCTCAGTTTTATTAGGGAAACAAATGCATGGCAGCATATTAAAACGCGGGCATGAAACGCGTGTTTTTGTTAAGAATAATCTTATTCATCTGTACGGTTTGTTTAACGACATTGAAACAGCACGCCAACTGTTCGAAGAAATTCCCAGTCCAGAATTAGTGGCATGGAACACTATCATCAGTTGCTGTGTGTATTGTGGCAAGTTTAAGGAAGCACTTGACTTGTTTTCTACGATGTTGAAATTTGGTATAGAACCTGATGAAGCCACATTGGTTGTGACTCTTGCCGCATGTTCTGCAGTGGGAGCATTAGATTTTGGTAGATGGATTCATTTTTGTATTATTCATACTGGTCTTGGAAGCATTATAAAGGTCAATAATGCACTGATTGATATGTATGCCAAGTGTGGATCAGTAGAAGAAGCATATGGGACATTTCGTAGAATGAATCAAAGGAACGCAGTAACATGGAATACAATGATTTTAGGTCTAGCAACTCATGGCCAGACAAATCAGGCATTGGTGCTTTTTTCTCGAATGTTAGAACAAAAGCATTTGGAACCAGATGGTATTACTTTCTTGGGTGTGCTATGTGCTTGTAGCCATGGAGGAATGGTAGATGAAGGAAGAAGATATTTTGATATGATGAGCAAAGAATATCATATCAAACCTACAATAAAGCATTACGGTTGCATGGTTGATATTTTGGGTCGAGCTGGGTTTGTGGTAGAGGCTTATGGTGTGATTAGGAGTATGCCTATGGAATGCAATGCCATTATGTGGCGGATATTGTTGGCTTCTTGTAGGCTGCATGGAAATGTTGAACTTGGTGAGCAGGTGAGGAAGCATCTTCTGGAATTAGCACCAGATCATAGCAGCGACTATGTTCTTCTTTCTAACATCTATGCAAGTGTGGGGCAATGGAATGAAGTTGCAAGAGAGAGGAAATCAATGCAGAAGAGGAGAGTTAAGAAACCAGAGCCTGGTAATAGCTACATCAGCATGCATTCTAACAAAAGGGATTAAGATCGTCTGAAGTTACTACACTAGTACAAAAGCTATGTATTATAAGATATGGAATTTTGAAGCAACTACTGTCAATCCATAATTAAGAAATATTGAAAGAGAAAAAAAAAAAAAGAACAGAATTGGATTCTTTGTAACTTCGAATATATTCCTGTTGGCAACAAGATAATGATATAAATTTTGCTGTAAAAACAGTATGGATGTCTCATTTAGTTTTTGATAATACATCATCACAAACTAATTTTACAATGATGACCGTAAGCTAAGTGGACTTCTTTTGTTTCTTGTCCTGCCATTCCTTGATCTCTGCATCTATCTTTGCTTTTACACTTGCATGAAACCCTGAATATGGTTCATATCCAAAGGCTATTTGAAGAACCTGCAATGATACCACCATGATCAATCTCTGTGGTCATTCTTAAATTGGATAAACCTTTCTAAAATTTCAGTGAGAATTTCAGTAGGTACTTACCTCCAGAAGTACAAAGAATGGAGCCATCAGAAAGGCTTGTGTGAGGTTATCAAGAAGAGCTGGAGCTCGGTGCTACAGAAGGAATATATCAAGTAGGATTACAAAATTTGCAGGAAAACAAAAGCAACACATAATTCCTAGGAATACATCAATAATAGACTATAAATTTGGAGGAAATGAAATCATTCACGAGATTATTGAATACAAAGCACCTACCTCGAACACTCCGTGGCCTATGAACTGTCCAGTCCAACAAAACAATTGTGCTGCCAGCACAACCTGATTTAAATTGGTAACAACCAATTAGAGTCCAACTTAATCAAATCTAAATATGTATATCAGATACTCATGCCAACAAAATAAAAAAATGTTTCAAATGACCGTTGTGGAGTCTCAAAATCCAACTAATAATTTGGCATAAGTATACATTTATCTTCTTGATAACAATGGCATAGTGTTTTTCTTTGCTATTATCCCAAGGCACTTACAAGATAACCTACAGTTTTTAGCTGCTGCTATCCTTCAAGAAACTCTCAAGTAAGCTAGCTTCATCAGTTAGATGGTTCATGTAAAAGAAGATTTCAACTAAAGTTCAAGGTTGGTCAGTTTGTCTATAACAATGGATAACAGGACTTCAGTAAAGAAAAAAAAAGTTCCACAGCTGACACAAATTCAGGAACTATATCAAACAATTGAAATGGCTTAACTGATTTACCCGCGATTGACCGGATCACTATGGTTCATATCTAAATGAAAAGGCTAAAATCTATAATCTGGTGAGAACCTGACAAATGAACAATGACGACAACAGTGAGGAAATCAAGAAAACCTCCATTTGAAAATTTTTAATCCATTACTGCAGCTTATCCTGGCAAAATTTAGGATTTTGATAGACTCAAAGTGACCATTTCAGACTTTTCAATTGATTCAATTCCCAGCCACCTGACAGTCTAATATGGTTATGGCATTCTTAACAAGCTCTATGAAAACTGAAATTAGAGCTCTTCAATTCCATCAAATTTTGAGATTTCCCTTGTTCATGTAATGTGTGTTTTCTTGTTGCACCTCAAATGATGCCAAATTACAAGCATTGCGCTTGGCTTTGCCAAGTAGTAAGAGAAAGTATCTAAAATGATGCATTTGTCCCCTGCTAGCTACGGGGATAAACACAAATTTTGGCAAGCCTCAAAAGGCAAAACCTTATCCCAAAAATGCGTCAAATTGCTCCAAGAAATTATCCAGTGAATTTGCTGATGGTGAAACCTGCATAATGAATCACCATATTGGAATACTTTTCTTCTTATCTTGTATTTGTTTTGGGGGTCAAAACATGGTGTGAAATGGGCAATTCTAATGAGCATGGTTCAAACTCATCACAACACAGGGTTAGCCACTGATTTAAGGCCAAAGAACTATACTTTATGGCAAAACAGAAAAGTCAAAATCCCCAAATGGTTTTCTAGGAGCGACCATGTGTATAGCGTCTCGAGAGACAAATCACCCTTCTCCTCTATGATAAGACTAAGGAAATCAATAACTAAAAAGCCTAAATTCCTGCAGGAGATAAAAATTCATTTATGACAGCAAAGAACAGAATATCCATGAATTAATGCTAAAGAAAACAACAAAAATGATAAAGAACGTTTATCAAATAAAAACATTACAGACTTATAAAAACCTAACAACTAACAATGAAGAAAGGACATTATTTGTGTGTATCTTATTTACTTATCAATCAAACAGTCCCTGATTAATAAAACCAAAATGACTTACCTTCCACGCGAGAGAAAATCCAAGCCGTGCAGCAAGGAAACTAGCACCAATCCAACACCCAAAGCAAATCAGTGCAGCCAAAGTTCCAGCTTTCTTGTCCAAACCCACATAAAACAACGCATATATTACAGTGAAAAGGAATCCAAAATTGAGCAACAGGCCATGGCCATCACCAAATCCAACTTGTGATATATCATATATCGAAGGGGTAAAATAAAAGAGCACGAGAGAAGTGAAGAAGATTGGCCACACAAATAATGTGTGTATAAAAATGTTAACTGGGTTGCTGTGGTAAGCTCCATAAAACGCAAAGTTGGTCTCCAAATCAAATATTCCTGCCTTATTAGCCATCGGGATTTTCTCGGGGAAAATTGACAGATTTTCTGGGAAAATTGAGAGAACGGTGAGAGGGAAAAAAAAAAGATCAAAAGAGATAAGAGTTGTAGAAGCTCAAAGAACAGACTTAGATGTATGAATTTATTGCGTTTTGGCTTTGGACTTTCTTAGCGGAAATTGCAATGTCGGGTAGTTGCTGAATAAGCTGTTGGCTGCCTTCAGTTATCCAACGATCCTGGCTTCTAGGTTATCTTTTTATTACTAGACTAGACTAGTTCGACGTCATGGTTGAATTAGTTTTTACGCAAAAAAACACGAAAAAAAATAATTTTCTTAACAAAATTTTTTAGTAGTAATTTGGAAATAGTTTTTCTTCTATTCCGCGAAATTAGCTGTTCTTCCGACAAATCAAATCTTGCCATAAACTACTAAATAAAATCCTTTTTCTTCTTCTGGGATTGCCCATAAAAAATTTAAAATCTTTAAGATTTTACAATGGGCAACACTGTTCTGGATTACAATGGGAATGTCGAAACTAGCTGCTGTTAGTTGTTAATTGGAATCCAACAAATAACAAGGGATATGATTCCCACCAACAAACAAAACCATTAACCCGAAATTACTTTTTTATTCTTAATTAATTGAATTAAGCGGATTAACGAATCAGTTAATGATACAATTCACTTTGTATACAAATATTTATTTACAATATAAATCTATTTACATTCAATTCTATTAGAGTAGGTGCGTTTTTCAAGAATGGTAGGTGTATTAAATGCTTTTCCTTGAATTTTGAAAAGATTGGTTTCAGTCCATCACCGTGTTTGGTGCCTAAAGCAGCCAACTTTATGGCCTTTGTATGGAAATAATTATGGTAGTTTAGCTAAATTGAAGACGCCAGTTACAGCAAAAACAAAAATTGAGTTCGAAAACACATATGAAAACAAGAAATCTTGTAGTAACACTCTACTCTATTGATGCTTACAATGTAAAACATGTTTTAAATTTTGAACTTTGAAAAATAATTTTTGTTATCTATGAACATGTTTTTCAAGTTATATAAAAAACATGAAAATCGAAATTTTTACCATACATGATTTCATCATTTTACATTAATCTAACATAATTCTTCTTAATTCTGCTATTAATAATATCATCCTTTTACTAATTTAAATTTTTAAAATATCAATATTATCAACGCCCAAAAAACAAAAATATTACTAACAAGCATGACATGAAGCCATCGAGTTCTTGGGGTCTTCAATGCGTACGCCATCGCCATGTTGGGCTGCAGACACCGACGGATGCCACCTACATTTATGTAGAAAATTTCAAATCAGTGTTTCTTCTTCTTTTCCTTTCTTTTTTTCCCTATTATTCTCCACTTGAAAAATAAGCTTACGTAGGTTTCATGTATCTCTAACAACTGATTTCACATTTCAAATACATACAAATCGTTACTATTTCAACGGTGTAAATGTAATTAGAAAAATTATCGAGATTATTATTACATTAAAAATTAATTTCTTAGTTCTTTTTTATTTTTTTAATTGAATGAAATGATAAACTGACGGGATACGATGGTCATTTCACTGAACTTTAATGGAGGGAAATCAAAATCAACCATATCCAAATAAGTTGCATCTGTGCAATGGAAGGGTGGATGTAAATGCTTTGCTTATCCACTGCTCTCTCTCTCCAAACCTACTTAACAAAATCAGAATTCTGAGACTGCCCATTTTACTACTATTCTCTTCACAACAATGGCTGAAGCTATCATGACCTTTAACATTACCAGACCACATATCTATAACTCCTTCCAATTACCAAAATCTGACTGTAACCCATCTTCCAGAATGGTAAAATCTTTCTATTCTCAATCAAAACTTTCCCAAATTCTGAAAGAAAAAAAAAAGATTAAATTATCTTATTCTTTTGCAGCTCAGACAATTTTCAAGCTCCACACTTTTTAGCGGGGGGCAACAGGTAATTGAGTAGCTTAAATTATTGTTTTAAGAAATATAAGCTGAAGAATCAAAATTTAAATTTCATATTATATATATAGTTGCAGAACAGAAAGAGTAAAAGAGGGTCCTTCAATAAAGTAAATGCTTTCCCAGATTGGCCTTTAATGGCAGTGTTAGTCGAGCATATGGAAGGTCAAAGGGACCTCATTACTCACAAATCCATTTGGCATCTCAGTGATCAAGCCATCAAAAACGTTTGTGAGTCTACTCTGTTTTAATTTAGCCTTCATTTGGTTTGAACTCGTGAACTTCTAATTTGATATTCACTTATGACTTTTTACCTTTCAGATGTATTTTACCTTTTCTTCACTTGTTGGGGATGTCTATTCTTTGGTTCATTGAAAGTAAGTTAATTAGTCTAGTTCATATAATTAGAAAACTAATTTAGTAATTGAGTCTTGCCTTCTGAAAGAAAAAATATATATACTGTATGTTGGTTAGGATCCATACTATGATTCAGAGGCATATAGAAAAGATGGAGGAGATGGTACTGGACATTGGATATATGATAAGGTATTACTACTGCAAAAGTTTCATTACTTGATATGAGTTTTGCAGAATCTATTAAGTTGTAAGTGTTTACTAATTTTGCAGCAAGAGGAAATTGAAGAATCTGCAAGAGCAGAGCTTTGGCGTGAGGAATTGATCGAGGAGATTGAGCAGAAGGTTGGAGGTCTGCGGGAGTTGGAAGAAGCTGGTCGAAAGTAATTGCTTACACTTAATTCAAATCGATAGATTTTATTAATGTCGTAATATATTGTTTATCCAAACTTCAAACGTCAAGACAACAATATATATATTGCTCCGAATGAGTTTTGCTATTCCCATATGGGTGATTTCTGCCGAGGACCAAAATTACAGGGGAAGGAAAAGTTTCCGTGTGTCCAATGGATAGGAAAAAGATTCCTTGTCACATGTGTCATAATATCAGATAGACAAAATTATAACCAATATCCCCAATGTTTTGTGAAAGGAAAGTTGATTTCTCGTTAATGCTTTTCCCCGTTCTTGACATGGAAATAAAAAGTAATTATTCTTCAAATAAAGAGATGAGTACATTCAATTCTATAGAATTAAAGCAAAAATGTTAAGATAAAGATTACTTTAATCACTCTCTAATTGTGTAAATATTTTCCCAATTATGAAATTTATTTCTATTAAAAAAAGTATAAAAAGTTATTTTGTTAGCTCTAGAATTTAATTTGGTTGAAAAATAAAAGGAAATGATAAATCAGCGGTCCAATTCTAGAAGATACCACAGTTCCAAAACAATGGGTGCAAAGCTACAAACTGTGGGCTGTGCTCTAAAAAAATTAATTTTTTTTCAGTCTAATTTTTACCAATTTAATTTTGAATATGTGGATAATGTATTTGAAAAAATAAACGTACGGCAGTAAAAATCAAAATTGAAAAAAAAATATATAAAGATAACCCATTTCATGTCCAACCCCAAAGTGATAATTGGATTGGTCGGTTTTGTCATTGGTTTGTGGGATGCTATGACTCGTTCATGTTTTGTCAGTGTGTGAGACAGCGTATGGATCTGATCTGCAGTGGTAAAAGCATCATTTTTATTTTTCTTTTGGGGTTTTTTAAATAAGAAAAAGGACAAGATAATTGCCTTATTTCATGCTCCAAGAAGCTGTTATTTTTTTTATTTAGTATTAATGAATATCTTAAAAAGAAAACTTTGTTAATTTGTAAAAGATAAAAATGAGATTACTAACGACTAATACGATTGTTGATCTGAATGAAAATAATTCAAATTATCTAATGAAGAAAAATTAGACTTTGAGTTTTGATGGGGAGGAATTTCAATAATTTATTTTTAGAAATTTTACAACATTAAAATTGCAAATAAAAAGGGCCTTATCCAGTTTTGGGGGAATGGGGAAAGCAGAGTCAGCACCACCGTTTAGACAGCATAGACATCACCAACTGCCAAACATAAACCCTAAAAATACAGAGGAATCTTAAACGAATCTTATCATAAAAGTGTATTATATCTACTGAAATTAAAACCATTTAGTCACAAAAACAACACAGTTATCTTTAAAAACAGTTAATACGGGCACAAGACAGCTTAAATTCTTAATCCCTCTGTCAATTTGAAATTATCCAAATCTAAAAAAATCTTAGATTTTCATATATAACTAGAAAAAAGATGGATAATGTTAAATCATAAGAATTTAAGATAGAGACCCCACCTACCCTCTTCCTTCCATTTTGAACCCAACTAACTATTTATATACTTTCTTTTCTTCTTCTTCTTCCTCTCCTTTGGAACTTCGAAAGAACAAACAAAATTCCTCTCTTTCTTCAGTATTGGTCAAAAAGAAGAATTTCTTTTAACAATTCTGCACTTTTTCTTTGAAAATCTAAGTGGGTCTTCTTCCAGCTGTGGATTTTCTCTTCATATACTGTTCTTTCGGTTCAAAAATTACTCTTTGATCCAAAAAAGTCTGTTTTGGTTGGTTTTTGTTGTTTGATGCTTTTGTAAGTTTATTGTTTACAATACACCAAATTATCAATAGCCATGGCTTGTTCATTGAAGAGCTTTCTCAATATTTCTGGGTTGAATGACAACATTTTCAGCTCAAAAACCAAAGGGGCTTCTGGGTTTGCTTCTTCTACTGGTATTATAAAAGTTGAAGAATCCAAATCAAAGGAATTTCCTATTTTGAGTATAGATTTCATGGGCCAACCCTTAGTAGTTTCAGATCAAACAGATTCAAGCATCAAAGCCCCAAACAATTTCTCTGTTCGTGTATGTGGAAAATCTTGCTTCTTTATTTTGTACTTTTTCCTCCTTTTTTACATTAGAAAAACTAAGGATCCATCTTTTAATTTTTACAGGCACAAGCTTCAATTTGTGTAAGCAGAGCTCTTAGATGGTGGGAAAAGACACTTATACCCAATATGGTAGAGATCCATTCGGCTCAAGAACTAGTGGATTCTTTGTTAAATGCTGGGAACAAATTGGTCATTGTTGATTTTTATTCTCCTGGTTGTGGAGGCTGCAAATCTCTGCATCCTAAGGTATATATACTAACATATATTGCAGCCATTTATTTAGATGAACTTAATTAAGATTAATTAATCCTTGATTATATTATTGCTCTTCTTAACAGATTTGTCAATTGGCTGAATCAAACCCAGATGCAATTTTTCTAAAAGTAAATTATGAGGAGCTTAAAACCATGTGTCAGAGCCTTCATATCCATGTTCTGCCATTTTTTAGGTTCTATAGAGGTGCAGAAGGGCGTTTGTGTAGCTTCAGCTGCACCAATGCAACTGTAAGTGTTCTTTGTTAAATAAAATAAAATAAAATGAGTAATACTTAGTGAAATTCTAATTGAATTATCGGTTACAGATCAAGAAATTTAAAGATGCGTTGGCAAAATATGGATCAGACAGATGCAGCCTTGGGCCTGCTAAGGGTTTAAATGAATCTGAAATATTGGCATTACAATCAGTTGGTGAATTGCCAATTAAATCACCATTACAGTTCAGCACTAGTAAAGAAGAAAGAATGGGAGATTTGATTATGAAAACCATTTATCTTAAAGAAGAAACTGCTATTGGAGTTTGAATTATTTAGTAACAAGCTTATTGAATTGTTGCTCTTTTTGCTTGGTTCTTGAATTGTATATGTCTATTATTATGGGGTTTTCCATAAGCAGAGGCCTGGTTCCTAGTTTTTATCTGTTTAACCATGGGCCCTGCCTCTTGACTGGGTATTTAGAGATTGAGATTGTACTCTTGTGAAGGAATATTAATATTTATCAAGCTATTACAGATTGATTATTGTGATCTTTCAAGTTTTAGACTGTTCTTATTTTTTGTGTTGAATTTTGTAAATCTAGAATTTTATTCAAGTCGGTCAATTAATCTTTTTTTGTATTAACCATAATAATCAAATTGATAATTCCACAAAGGTCATAACCCAGATGTGTTTTATTCAAACTTGAAATACTAATAAAAGAAGGGGATAAAAAGAGTTGAGATCTTTTTGGATTTGGAATTGATGAAAGTTGGTTGAAGCTATAAAGCTTCCAAAATTTCAATTTCACCTGGACGTCCTTTTCGGCTTTAATATATTAATCTTCCCCACACGTTTACAATTCATGTTGCTGGTGAATTCAATAATTGAGCCTCCAACAGTGCTCTGTAGATCAGAATGGATATTGGTTTTTACAAGTATTTAATTCAGGCAGACAGATTGATGAACCAACCAATTTTTTACTTGTTACTGATATACATAAAAACCCGAAATCAGAAGTAAGATCAGTGAAGCCAAAAATTACATATTTTCATTTTTACATTAATATCAATGTTCTTAGAACTGGACTATATTGTTTAGGCAAACCTGATTAATCCGTGAATCGGTAACCCACTGAGTCTGGTTTGATATAAAAGTTAGAATCCACCAAATTCATCGTTGTATGAGTAATGGCTTAGTGTGTACTTACAGAATTGAGAGACAAGCGACAGCTATAATCATTGGCAAGAAATGCATAGCTGCTTACCTTATACCATTTGATAGCCAGACTAATAACACAGATTGGTTCAACAAATTCACATGACTGTAGCTACTGCTTGTGTTACCAATTCATTAAATCCTCACCGACAGGCTTTATAGCAAAGTTATTGATGTCTGCTCTTTCTTTCTTTTGGTAAGAAAAGAGCTAAAACGCCTTAAGAAGACAAACACAATCTATAATACGAAACACTGATAAAATCATGAATCGACCAACCCGTCGGAGGCGCCTCTAAGATGTTTGCTCTTTCTTTCTTAAGATGTCAGTTTCTTTGGAAATCGAATTGCATGTCGAACACAGGATTTCCATTCTTTAGCTCTCCCATGTTCATGTAACTTCACAATTTACATGCTTTCTGTTGCCGACGTTTAAGAAAAAAATAATTCCCGTGATATTTCCCTTACTAATTAAAGACTAAAGTAAGCTTTTTTTTTTTGGGTATATTAAGAAAAAAAGAAAATCCCTTCTAATTTTGTGGTTCAAATAGAAAATGTGGACGATATAATTATTGACATGAAATATAATGTAATTAGATTTTAAAATCATATACTAAAAAGAAAAAAAAAAACATGACCATCAAATCAAGTCTAAAATGTCAAAATTTGATCGAGTCTACTATGACCCAACAAACAAATCACGTATTATGATTTGATGGAATTAATTAACAACAAATCCCAACTCATATACTAACATTTAGCTTAATGATTAATTAGTTTGCATTTTATTCTTAATCATGTTGGCTTAATTAACCCACTCGACCTTTGTATTTTATAATTGTACAGACAGAAACAATTATCAGTCACTGTTGAGTCTTCACAGACCAACCAGAAGCAGCCACCGGATTCAGGGAAGCTAATTGTTGTGTAGTGACAAAAACGAGTACCATAAAAAATAGGGAGATGGGTCCCTAGATAACGTGGCATTGACATGGATTAGGCAGATTCTTACTCAGCATTGGGTCCCGAAACAATAGATAATGGGTTTGAATTCCGCAACTGGACGTTGTTCATTTGTTTCCAATGATTTGTGTTTGCTATTTATTAGAAAAAAATTTTATTGACAGGACAGAAATGTGTGAGCGTAAGTGTGTGTGTGTAAAATATCATCATCTCATTGAATGGATAAATTGGCTTTTTGCTATTTTTAAATGCTTCAATTTTAGAGTTTTCTTTATATATTTTAAACAAATATATGGAGAATTCTTAACATTGTTTGGAAAGAAATTAGTTCTAGAGAGAGACAGAATTGATGAGAATAAGTAGTTATTTAGGTTGAGACCATCATATCCCCTGAAATTTTCACCCTTTCACTTTATTGAGTCACTATCCCTCTAATGTCACCCATTGAATATATAGACAAACACAGAACTTAAAAAATATATCTATACCACATGATGGAAAGCTGGAAAAAAGGATGCATTGAAAGATATATCCCACAGTATATAAATATTATTTTATTTAAAATGAGCTTTTAATTTAAGTGAAGTTTTTAATTTTATTTTCAGTATATAAATATTTAACTGTCTGTTAGCTTCGAGTTATCCTTCTATAAACATTATCTTAATTTCTAATTTTATTAGTAAAGTTTAGAGAAAGGAATTAAAAATTAAAAAAATTAATAAAAGCATATACACCCAAATTTTGAAGCCTGAAGTATTTTAATTCAAAAGACTACTGATATCTTTTGCAGTTCAATTATTAATTCTTACATTGTGAAAACCATCAGAATTCAATTTGAATTTTTTATAATCCACACTAAATATTAACATTTCATTGAAATTGGCAAGAACCTTACACCGTCCACCGTGTATAACATAGTAGCAATCCTGACGGATGGTGCGGCTCAGGCATCATTGGAAAAACAATCCCATGTAACAGCCATAGCATTGCCTTTCTTACCCAAGTACAATCAAAACTCGTCATATATCATCAGTACGCACGGAAAATATGAACTTGAACAAAAAGATCACGATAGAACAGAGGCTGTTGTACTCGTTTGCCTCATTATATATATATATATAAAAAGGAACAACAAACACATGCAGGATACAGAAATCGATAGCTGAACTTTCAAACTGAGTACATATAATACTCGATCCAATTACAAGCAGAGTCTCCATACAATTCTTTTCAAAATCCAACCAGTAGTTACGCCTTTCATCAAGTCTCTAATGTTTCCACAACTACATATTAAACTAACTACCAAAGCCTTCATATTCCATCTTAGATGGCTTTTTACATTTAATGCTGTCGGAGCCCAATTTGTCATCAAGCTACTACAACTGGCATTGTTCAAATCTCCGTTCTTTTTGATAATCATTAGGCTTTTGTCAAGAACTAAATTACAGATAAAATCCACGAACAAAATCCTGATGAGCTCGTACAACAATAACCACCAAGTATACAGGCAACTGTTTCAACTAATCCAAAAGCTCTACCATGAGCCAAAAAAAAATCTAAGTTCAATTGACCACTTTGCCTCAGAGGTAGTGACAATTAGATGGATATCATCATGATGTAATATCTGATAATACGTGCATTCATATCATCATAGGCAAAATCATCATAATAATCTGAACCCCCATTCTAAACTTACAATCAAGCTAACACAGTGAGCAATTAAACAGATAAACACAACAAAATAAAAACACGTACAAGATTGCATTACAAGTGTATTAAAGTATGTCAAATCTATATCTTTTATCCTCAAATTGTAGAGATTGTTAAGCTATTATTATCACTCCAAAAGCAGACTGCTAGTGTTCCCAAGCAAACTTATACTTTGCATCAGAGAGATTCCCACAGACAATCATCATGCTCAAAAAGATTTCTGATGTCCCTGTCTTTCTTTATCATCATTTGCACGAACTATTTTAGGCTAAATAACTTTCAATATACAATTTGAAAACACAAAAAAATCGTTGAGAACATTGACATAGAGATATCAGAAACCTCAGAAATTAAAAACCACGGTAATTTTAGATGCCATTAAAAAGATTTAGACTTCACATATAATGGGTAGCAATTTGCACCTCAAGTGGACAATTACTAATCAACCGTGATCAGTCGTCTATTCACTTGCAGCACAGTAAAGCCATTAGAGATGAAGTCCTAAACTTTTTTAAATGCTATCATGGTTAAAGATTCCAAGTCTAAGAAATCTCAAAAAACTGCAACATACGTAACTTATTGACCCTTTGATTAAGATCACCAACACATGTATCTGCCAAAACACGTGCATTATCAAAAAACAAAATTATGATATGTATAATGCATCAGAGAGATTCCCATTTTAGACTAAGTCATCATTTTCCCGAAGGAATAGCTGATGTCCCTGTCTAGTTTATCATCACTCGCATCACACATAAATGTGTAAAATTAAAATAAAGAAAAAAAGATCCACAAATTGTACACTGTTAATACGAAACAGAGCAAAATTCACAAAAACATGCTAATTAGTAACAATCAATACAGAAAAAAAGGAAGTTATCTGACATCATACGCATCAATTCTAATTTTGGGACATACTAACCCGTAAAACACAATAATGAAATCCATTTTTCTTTTCCGTTAAAACGGAAAAATTCACTTCAGAATTCATTCTTTTAACAATTAGAGAACAAATAAGAAAAAGGAGCCTAAATGCCTCAGCTTTAAATTCTTTTCATTGATATTGAAATCTCATAGTATATTTAACACCATCACAGGCACAGGCACAGGCACAAGAAATTAAACAGCATAAAGCCATTCAAAAATAAAAATTTGATCAGATTTACCAGAGGAGAGCCGAAGGACATAGATAGAGAGAGGGGAGGCAACGAGCACTTGCTGGTGTGATTATATACTAAAGGAGAGCCGCAGTGAGGCACAAAAATTAGGGTTTCGTGGGTTTTTCTAGAGTTTGTAATATTTACATTTATGCCACTGCGGTTAACGTTTGTAGTTTCTAGTTTCTAGTTTCCAGTACTAGCTTGCAGAAACCAGTGTTGGTTTGTTTTATATTTCGACCCTTTAAACCAGTTTGTTGGGCCAAGTTGGCCCATACCAGGTAAGATTAAAGATATGGATTGATTCGTATTGGGCTTGAATCCAATCCATACGGATAAATTGTAATTTCTTTGGAGAAGAAGCGAAGGGGACTAGGAGAGAGCCTCCTTTCCAGTCTAGCCTTCCATTTTCAAAAAATGAAAATATTATTTTAATATAATTTTTAATTATTTTACAATTACATGAAAATATTATAAACAAATTTGATTTTTTATTTTTAATTAATAAAAAAGATCATCACAATCAAAAATCTTTTGTAATATGATATTTTTTTTTATAAATTTATAACATGCATTAAAATTAATTAAGTAGAACACAATTTGAACAATATGGTAAGAATAAAGTAACCAATTGATTAAAATCTTGAAGCTTGATACACAGTTGATAAAGAGAGAAGAAACTTTAATCATGAAATTCTTTTAAGAAGTTCCTTTCTTTATCAATCAAGAAAAGAAGAACGTATAGAAGTGTTGCTTATCCTAAAATCACAATCTAATGGACAAAGTTGCTTTTACCATCGTTTATCTATTTTACTTTTTTTCCCAGCTTTTCTCAATTTGGCATTACCCTCAAAGAAGAAAAAATTCATTTTACCCCTATGACTCCATGACCGTGTATGTGTATTCTCATTTTATAAAATTTTTAATTGATTAATATTATTAATTAGTCAAGCTCAAAATAAAAGAAGGTCCAAAAATAATAATGGATTTTGCATAGATTGCATGTAGGTCACACGCTACTATCACTATCATGCAACGACATGTCACTACAAGTCCACAATTTACATGAAATCCCAACGGGGTTCGCAATTTTTTATTGTTACCAAAACTATTGTCTTTTAACCTAATTCTTAAATTCTTTTATAATCTTTCTAATAGAAACAAGAATGCAATTTGCTTTAAAGATAAAGATTCTTCAAATGGGTAGGCAAATATTTGGAATATCAAAATAATTTTGCCTAATTAAAGGGGAAATCGGGTATAATGCATGAATGTTTGCACTTGCAAATATTGTTCTATTACTATTACTTGAAGTCAAGAAATGGTTGCTTCTCTAGTCAATAAAGACCAAATTGGAAATCTCTAAAAGCTTTATGAACTTATGAGCCATCGTTGAAATTTAGCCGTTCATCATCACTGGAAATTAGGGGTCGCACATTTGAAAATTTGGGTAAAAGTGTTCTTGAATGTTTTGTCCATATATTACTTTAATTCGTAAGCCAAAGACAAATAAGTTATTCTTTTAATTATCACAATTGGAAATTTAGCATTACAATAAAATGTTGGACTCCATATATGATTCATGTAATGAGACAAGAAGAATAATCATTATTTTTGTTTCACATCTCCAGTTTGAAAACTTTTTTTGGATATGTTGATCATTTACATGTGTTTGATTTTCGTGAAAATGACATTTCCTTCTATACATTACTTTCCCATTGATATCTCTCTACATTTTTTTTATTAAATTAATAACATTAACTTAAAATACTTTGGGAATGTAGCTTAGATGGTAAAAATTGATAATCTGCATTTTAATATTTTTCTTAATTAACGAAATTCGAATTTAAAGAATTTAGTTATGATTAATCCTTCAAAATATGTAAGATATGTAAAATACTTAATAAATATATATATGTGAAAGAAAGACAATAGATAACTGATAAATTATAATAATCTTAAAATAAGTAATTTTATGTATTTATATCAAATTATATAACAAAAATACATATTTCGATATAAATTAATCAGCAAGGAATAGTTCAATTGGTAAAAATGAAAACTCTGATTCCATAGTGATTAGATTGAATACTCTGAGAAACATTTTTTGAATATTGATAATATTTTTTAATGCATGAAATGAAACCAACGTGTAGGAGTACAATTTCAAATTTGTGCAGGAAAATGAACTCAGTATCCGTGTTTAAAATCTGACCCGAAAATTTTTTTGTCCAGTTGTTTAGGAAAAAATAGCATATAATATGAATTTGTATCACAATTTCTTGAATTGTACAATTTTGTAGAAGACTTGATTTCAATGAACCAAAGATGACTTCATTTTATATATTTCTTCTCTGGTATTCACAGTTGAACATGTACATATTCATATAGCGTACGTTCTCTGTTGTTATTTGCTTCCTTCACATCAACAATGACTGCACTTTGTTGTCCCTTTTATTTATGTTTTTTCTTTTTTTTCGAAAATGAATGGTTTTTGTTTCTTTTGTTTGATAGAAAGTAAGGAAAAATGATAAGCAGAAAATGTGGACCATTTGAAGGTTAGATATGAGTTGGATCGGTTGCATTTGCACTGTACTTTTTTTACTGATCTTTCTTAGGTTTTTTTACGAAAGAAGAATGCAAACAAACGAGTTTTCAAGAACCAAGAAAGTGTTTTTCCTTCTTCTTCTTCTTTGTTCTTTTTATTTGTGTTATCGGCTACGTGTTCGATCCTATGAGATTCTTTAAGTTGCTTTCAAATTTTGATTAGGCCAAATGGTAGCATCTCCACCCATTTTTAATGTTGATTTTCTTTCATTTATCTCTCTTTTTTACTAATTTAAAAGCTTTAGATAATGATAAACTTTGAAAAAGAATGAGTAGTATTTTTTTCTTTTGCTTTTAATTAAATTCTTAATGGATTACCTTCTTCTGAAGGAAGCTTAGCAGCTGAGGAATTCTTTCAGTCAAATTAAAATTCTATGTTATAGAAGGGAACTATCCAATGAACATGGGCAGCCTGCAAGTTTTGAAAATTCTTCTTATTTTCAAGTATTTGACTGCAATCTATTGGCTTATAAATACATCCTGCTTAATCCAGTGGCACTGCTATGCAATTTTCATTTAGAAAATAAACTTAAAATATATTATTAGTTAATCAAAACTAAATAATTAAAATGGGTAATGCTAATTATATTGAATTCTTAATTAATTATATAATATAATTAGAAATGTGTTTCTTGATGCGATTCAATAATAGTTGATGTTGGAATTATAGTGCAAACTGCAAACAACTACCAAGGAATTAAAAATCATATTTCAGGCTTTTGCAGGCCGTTATTCTTATGTTACTTTTTTATTATTATAAATTTATTTATTTATAATTAGAATATTACAGGGTTATGGAGCTGTTTTTGTGTTACCCAATGAAGCAAGTGGCATTACTACAACTGAGTAACATACAAGAAACAATAACAGATAACAGAAATACACTGAAAAAGCAACTAGTTTCAATTTCGGTGGTAGAAGATAGGACTGAGGATTAAAAAAAATACTTAAGTCTTGATTGTAATAATATATACGTAGTTTTCAATTACTAGTATTTTCAGAATTTAAAGAAGCAATAGCCAATAAGATGATATGGAATAAATGCGATTGAGCTGTTGATGGTCCTTTGTATTGTAGTGATACATGGCAGCAACAATTCATACATCACCCATGTGCTAGAAGCTGCCTCTCTCTTTCTCTTTGCGAGCCAGCAGATAACATTCATTCAATGAGAAAAAAGCTAGCGCTTTAACATTTTCTTTAAAACTAATAAATGGGTCAAAATTTCCAATCAAATTTGTTTTTTATCGGTTTCATTTCATACTCTTAATCCCTGACAATTGGTCGGTCCTAAAGATGCTGTTTCGAATTTACCTAATCTGAGATAGTTTCACCTTCACCAACTCACAACTCTGCATTAATATAAAGCTAAGTCAATCACTCAAGATATCCCGGACACGCAATTTGCTGAGAGGCTAAAATCTTTATGCTCAATGATCTGAGACTATTAAAAACTCCAGATTATAAAGAAAAAAGCAAGTCAATCATTATAATTAATTTTCGGACCTTTCACGTTTGTATCTGCTGCATGTGCACCACCTCACATATGTCCTATAACAAGAACTTAACTTTGAACCCATAGAGGAGAGTGTACTGCACTTTACTTAAGGTAGAAGTGAATATATAATGCGTTTTCTTTACTTTGCAACTCCTGCCCTCTTTTTGTTTTTAACAACTAAAGACAAAAGCATTATCCTAAAAAAAATTAAATATAGTAATAAAACATTTCTACGTCCAGAATGAGTGATGTTGAAACTAAATTGATGGTAGATCTAGCACAAATCAATTCAATATAAAAGAGGAGATCAGGTTGAAATAGCAAACTGCAGACTTGCAGTAAATGGTAAAAGCTAGTCTAGGCCGCAGCAAAATGTTGAATTGTTAGCTGTGAGATCCTGAGATGGCGTTTTTACCAGAGTAAGAAAGAGTACTAAAGCAAAACGAGAATCCAGCCACCGTCCTATTCCCATATAGCCTAAAAGTAAAAAAGAAATCCTTATTAACATACAATAGATGATATTTTTCCTGCAAAATGACACACAGAAACCCACGTGGGTTCAAAAAAAGCTGTACTTTTCATCACTCGATTGCACTTGGCGGTTTAAGGTTCCCGCACCTCAATATATTATTTGCGTCAGTTTGTTTTTCTGACGTTTGCCTTTGCCTAAGGGAAAGCTTTTATGCTCCCTTTATGCGTCTATAAATTCCCACTCACCCCCCATACTCATTCCATCAAACACCATTCTTTCTCTTGAAATTGGAAATGGCATTAATTTCTGGGCTTTTCTTGGTGGGATTTCTTTCTTTGATCTCTTTTGTTTCTGGGGATAATGGTGGTTGGGTTAATGCCCACGCTACCTTCTATGGAGGTGGTGATGCTTCTGGTACAATGGGTATGTCTTGCACTTAATTAATTAATCCCTTTTGGCTCATTATAATTTTTCGTTAAAGACAAACAAGCACAGAAACTATTAACGTTCTTTTTTAATTGCAGGTGGGGCTTGTGGGTACGGCAACCTATATAAACAAGGATATGGAACAAACACTGCAGCTTTAAGCGCAGCCTTGTTCAACAATGGCTTCAGCTGTGGTGCTTGTTTTGAAATAAAATGTACAGATGACCCAAAATGGTGCTTGCCTGGCTCTATTGTGGTCACAGCCACCAATTTCTGCCCTCCCAATAATGCTCTCCCTAATAATGCTGGGGGCTGGTGCAACTCTCCCCAGCATCATTTCGATCTCTCTCAGCCTATCTTCCAACGAATTGCTCAGTACAGAGCAGGGATTGTGCCTGTCTCTTACAGAAGGTATGCATGTCCTAAATATTAAATTATTGGCACTACATGGGAATCTAGAAAAGTGGGTTTGGATCCTTGTGTAAGCAAATTTCTAACTAGTCCTTTAACATTTCTCCTTATCGCAAAAAGAACCTAATTCTTTTCTGCTATGTGATGTTATTACTACAGGGTACCCTGCCAAAGGAGAGGAGGAATCAGATTCACCATTAATGGACACTCATATTTTAACCTAGTCTTGATCACCAACGTTGGTGGTGCAGGAGATGTTCAGGCAGTTTCAGTCAAAGGTTCAAGAACTGATTGGCAACCCATGTCAAGAAACTGGGGTCAAAATTGGCAAAGCAATTCATATCTTAATGGTCAAATCCTGTCCTTTAAGGTCACAACTAGCGATGGAAGGACTGTGGTGTCTAACAACGTTGTTCCTGCTGGATGGTCCTTTGGTCAAACCTTCACTGGTTTACAATTCTGATTAAAAAAATTAAAACCCATCTATAAATGATAATAATTAGTAATTTAGGTAAAAAAAAAAAAGGTAAATGGGCTTGGTTTAAATAAGCTCATTTTCAATTGTTATTTTAGTTTTGAACATGTTGGAGGGTTATGTTCTGTTCTGTTCTGCTATCTTTTGAAAGGCAGACAGGAAATTCGGCGGAGGTGGGTGTTTAATACATTGAATATATAAATTTTAAAAAACCAATTAATTAATTTAGCAGAAATAGTCGAAAATAAATTTTCGCGTCATATATATCAGAATTTTTAATATTTAGCACCCGCCATCCTTTTCTTTCTTTCTAGTTTATTCAGTTATTGGTTAGTTGTAGAAAAGCATGTAACCGGCCTTTAGCCGGATGTGGTACTAAATAAAATGTGTACCGGTTTTGTTTGTTTGAATAAGATGCTTCTCTTCTTTCTCTCTTATCTGGGTTTCAAATTCCTTTGTTTTCTGGTTTCTCATGTAGAATAAAGTGAAAAGGCAAAATATTTTATGAGCATAATGTTTTAAAAAAAATCATTGTAGCGTAAGTAAATAAATGAAAATTGATTTAACTCCAACATAATAACGAAAATGCCAAAGCAGATGCAGACTTATCAAAAAATCACTTGAGTTCTACTTTTAGGCATTGTCAACTAATCGGTGAGTGTTTTTCTTTTTTTTGGACCAAAACACTTTGGTACCCTATTGGGCCAATTGGATTCTTGAGTTCTGTGCTCTTTTTGAGTTTAAAACGGGGCAGGCCAGGCTCAATAAATACAAAGCCCAACCCAATCCTGATAGCAACCAGCGACTATTTTCTTTTGGATATCTTTTGCGGAGATGTAACGTAGCCACGCACTTGTCAATCAACTATTGGCTAGAGAAGTCGACGTGGTAAGAGATCACAACATCATATCAAACTTAAAAATCTTCCTACGTGGACAGAAAAGGTCCCACAGGATCCAATCCCTGCCAACAGCGAAGAAGAAATAGATACGTGGATATGGCACAAAGATAAAAGGATAAGCCTCGAGAACTCCCATTGGCCAATCCAAAACGCAAAAACAAATCTCAACCGTTGAATAAGTAAAATCAACAAAATCAACCGTCAAATTTTAAGAAACATCAACAACCACAAGTCATCCTTTCGAATGAAATACAAAGGCATCGACAATTGATTAGTTTTTTACATCACCTACATACACCTAACAGACACCTGATATTTGTTCACCGGAATTCAGGTATGGCCACCGTCACGACTCAAGCTTCTGCTGCCGTATTCCGGCCATGTGCATCCAGATCGAGGTTTCTGAGTGGGTCTCCTAATAAACTCAACAGAGAAGTGTCGTTTAAACCAACGACATCATCTTCTTTTAAAGTCGAGGCCAAGAAAGGCGAGTGGTTGCCTGGTCTGCCCTCTCCAGCCTACCTCAACGGCAGGTAATTAAGCATAAACACAACTTCTATATATTTTATCATCGGAGGCATTTTGATTAACTGAAACCTTGTGACCTTGTCCAGTCTTCCAGGAGATAATGGGTTTGACCCTCTTGGACTAGCAGAGGACCCAGAGAACCTGAGATGGTTTGTCCAGGCAGAGCTTGTGAACGGAAGATGGGCAATGTTAGGTGTAGCAGGAATGCTATTGCCAGAGGTATTCACAAAGATTGGAATAATCAACGCTCCTCAGTGGTACGATGCAGGGAAAGTAGAGTACTTCGCATCATCATCAACTTTGTTTGTAATTGAGTTCATATTATTCCATTATGTGGAGATTAGAAGATGGCAAGATATCAAGAACCCAGGATGCGTCAACCAAGATCCTATCTTCAAGCAATACAGCTTGCCTCCAAATGAATGTGGTTACCCTGGTGGTATCTTTAACCCACTTAACTTTGCACCCACTATTGAGGCCAAAGAGAAGGAGCTTGCTAATGGTAATTAATATTAATTAACTTTCTTTAATTTTATATTTTGTTAAACTAAATATAGAAGTTAAATTATTGACCTGAAGGGTGTTGTGTCTGCAGGGAGATTGGCAATGTTGGCATTCTTAGGGTTTGTGGTTCAACACAATGTGACAGGGAAAGGACCATTTGAGAACTTATTGCAGCACCTATCTGACCCATGGCACAACACCATTGTCCAAACACTAAGGGGTTACTAAATTCATTAGAGAAGAAATGGGGTCCTGTTTCCTGCTTTTGTAACCATGAATATGTGATTTTTGAATGAGGTTAATCTGAGAATTAATGTGAAACAAGCAACCTTTCAATGTACAGAAGAACTAAGATGCCCTTTATATTATTAATTTATTACCATTATTATAATCTTAATTTACTTCTCAAGCATGAACCTCAATATAGACACACTTAGCTTACATTTGGTAAGCTATAACAAAACGTAATGTTATGTAAACAAATGCATTTCTAATGTAATATGATATATTTTACATCAGAAATACATTTGATTACATTATATTATATTTCATTATGGCTTACCAAACATAGCTTTAGCTGCTTGGAAATAATAAGATCTAAAATGCTCTTATTGGTCTTATTTCCACAAAATCACGGATCTACAACTTGGGTGACTAAAGCCAGAAATTCTTTCCAGCTACAAATGTGATTACAGAACATAGAAAATAATATATAATCTGGTAATTATGCAACATGTACATACCATATATACAGCTAACAAGCTAATACATTGGATGGCTGAAAACATCCGGATGAATTTCAACCTTTCTGTTTATCTCCTTCGCATACATCAAAATCCTGTCCTAAAACCTTCCTGGTTGGTACAAAACATATCATAAGATTACACTATTGATTCTTCCAGCAGCCACTCGTCCCACCAGAGGAAAAGAAAAGTTAATTTCACACATACAGTCAATTTGTTTGGTGGATGAAATGAAGTGGAGAGTCAAAAATTCCAATGCATACTAACTTCCCTGGAAAATGAGAAGTAGAAATTAGCCAATCGAGAAATGCAATTAGATCATCAGTTCACAAAAAGGTTAACTGATGAATAGATGATGGAATCAACTACCATAGCTTTGTTCTTATTTATGGTTACCCCAAGCAAAAGAAGAAGAAAAAGGGGGCAAAAACAGTAATGAATTGATTATAAAAACAAATGCTACCTGGTTGTATGGATTTTCATTAAACATTGCAATGCAGCATGGCACAGATGCAGAAACCCAACTATGATGCCCATTATCAAATACAGGTCTAGGCAGTTCAAAATCACTATTAACTTGATAAGCAACATAGTTTTCTTGGAAGTTCATCTGCTCTTCAGGCTTCACTTTCTCAATGCCTGCCAAATTTAAACTACTATATGGAGGATAGGAGAATTGCTCATCAAGTTGTACACTTAAGGATGTATTGCTGCTTAAATTTCTCAATGCACCATCTTCCTGTCCCATATTCTCAACTGATCCTGAATTTCCAATTTCTGTTTGTTTGCCAGTATTATAGTAACCAGAATAGCCTGGAAGAGATGCATCTGAGCTTTCTACCTCTCTGTAGAAAACAGAAAAGTTCAACCATAGGATAACAAGAAAAAATAGAAGAAATTGCAATCCATTTGCAAGGTAAGTTGTATGTGGGTAAAGAAGAAGAAAAAGAATGACAGATGTTAAAAGGCATCAGATAGTAGCGCCAAAATAATTAAGAGATGTTAACAATAGCGGTTTGTAGTGTCTTACTGGGAATTTCATCTATATTTAAGCAAAAAAATTACTTTCAGGAGGATGATCACTCAGCCATATGTTGATTACAAGGCCTTTGGGACGCTGAATCCTCAGATACAAAAGTGAGATACAATTACCTTTTGTGCAAAAAATTTTGCTCATTGGACAATATCATATGTTGACTTCCATTGTTCGGAATCCATGATAGTGGTTGGGCATCTTGCATGCCATTCATCATCAAAGGTAAGGCCAATCCATTCTGAAACTGTGAGGCAAGATAATCACAATACGATTTTCCAACTGACTGAAAAATTCACGGCCAGTGCATTACCTGGCTATGGCATTCTAATGGCATAAGTTGATACTTCCCAAAATTTTCCTGCCAGCAGAAGTAACTACTTTAAGAATATAATATCTTCACATTATTGTATACTTCCAAGGATCCTGCTAAAAGTGGGCAAAATGAATGAATGTATTAAGAGTTCTAACTTCACTCTAAATGATTAAGTGGTACAAATAACTGCTGTCACAAAAGATTGAACAATACATCCATGACATCACAATTATAATTTGTATGTTTTATGATTTTAGGAACGTAGCATACACTCCCAAAAGTGATACACACAAGGTGGCAAGTTACACTAAATGAGAAAGACCAAAAGGATTTGTCAATAGCCGGAAGTAATTTGGACAGGTTATTTACAACTTGGGAGAGTGTTCTGAAACTCATCATACCAGATGGACTCAATCTCAAAGTTCTCCGCAATTCTAATCATGTCTCTAGAATAAACTATCTTAAACAAGGACATCTAGCCACATCATCAATAATCAAACACTGAGAGCATATAACATACCTTGTGCAGGCGGATTTGGTTAATTGATTCTTTCAGAGAGTCTTCCATTTGCCTAAGATGTTGTATGCTATCAATCATGTCAGGCTTACTCCAATAGCTGAAAAAAATGGCATGAAACTGTAAGACTTATTGTCTTCCTATAAACCGAAAATAGACGAGCTTTTTTTATACATATACCTACATATATAATTGGACACGCATGCATACATATTGGGGTAACCCAAAACAACATTTACAAAGTTGGCAGAGACAACACAAGATTTACAAGCTACATGCAATATTTCAGGTTAAGTTTAGCATCCCAACCGAGATCTAGTATAATATCCTCTAACTACAATGTCTGGTTGCTACAATGAAAAACAAAAACTGACCATAAAATAGATTCATAACATAAACACACATATTGACAAGACAATCGCAACAGAAAAACAGGTAAATTAATGTTGTACTTCTCTTGAGTTGATTTATTGTATGCAAAATTCTGGAAGCTTTATAGCTCTTATCACTTTATCAGTGCATAAAAATACGAATACATGCCTCGTTTAAAAATGAAGCAACATTAAAGAAGCTTAGAAATTATGCAATCTAAAAGATAGCTACCCTTTGTTGCATCTTGCATGTCATCTATAGAAAATGGAGTGTGAATATCAACAATACCATAAAAGTGAAAGGAAAACTGTAATTTTTAAAATCTTTGAAGGTGCACCTCAGTCTCTTCTGTGCTTCTGTAATTTGTTCTTGCAACCGTCTAACTTGATCAGTCAACTCCTGTTTATGACACATTTGGGATTGATGGTTACATAAGAATCCAAAATTAACAAAAATGATAAGAATATTGGTAACCATTTCTTACCTCAACTGTTTGAGTGCTGCAAGAACGAAGAAAAAAAATTGATATTCAAATTACACCTTTAACTGAAAATTCACTGAATTGACCAAAATAATAAAATACCTTGCACCCAAGAACTCTTTCATATTTACGTCGTGGTCCAACTTCTTGAAGGTTTTTCTCAATGCCTATATTCTCAAGAAGAATCCCAAATTGATTGCATCAGTTGAAGAAGACAACATATTGATGCTTCAATACGTACTAATTACAACATTTCAACAAATAGGGAATTTCAGAGGATAAGTCGTAGTCAATCTTACTTCAAGGCTCTCCAATTTCCTGGTTACAATTAAATGGAAAATCTATTAGCTTCACAGCCATCCCAATTCGACCAAAATACTAAGTGAAAAGGATCAAAATTTCCTTGAGAGTTCTGGTACCTTTTTGCCCTTTCCTGTGGAGTTAATTGAGCAAATTTTGCAATTACTTCTTCTATATTGCTGAAAATTAAAGAGATAAAACATATTAGTATTTATACTGTGTTTATTTTTCTGAGGCATTTGAAAGTGAGATTTATTTAAACATAGATGTTAAAAAATTCTTAATAACACTTGGTGAAATGATACTAAAGCTCTCATAGTTGGCCCAACATCCATTCCTATATTCATGTTCTTTAATATATTTACACCAAAGCCACCTAGCAAGAACTGCTTAAAATGTAATTCACCCAGTCTTAGCACATGGAGCAAGAGAACATGCACCTCCTTACACTTCTTCACAATAGAGACAACCAACAATCGAAAGAAAAATCATCCAAATCAAATATTAGCTAACCGGTAATATGAATAATATGTTGAATAACATGTTTTTGTTTAATCACCTTTGCTCTGCTTGGAATAATGTAGGCTTTCCAGTTGGACAAAACATCAGAAGGACAACATCTATGTCACATAATATGGACAATTCCTTGGCTTTCTTCAAGATCCCATTCCTTCGTTTTGAATAGGTCACTTGTCGATTGCTGGTGCTCTCTAACCTTTTTATCTTTAGCTTGACCCTTCCCATCCTGCCATAAATAAGTAAACAAACCCTTTAATCTAAAATAAAGTGCTCAGTTTTTTCGCAAAATTGATTCCTCCCTTTATCACTCACTTTAATTGCACAAAAATACACCTCTCCAACTGAAGCTTTCATCTCAGAAACCAAAACTATATGGCGAATATGATTTTCACCAAAATATCAAAACAAAGTTCTTTAGAGAAAACAAATAGAAAAGATGAATAAAAGCTACTAATTTTCAAAACCGAGGACATTTCTGGAAAAATTCCTCTGTTTTCTACAACGAGCAGAGCACTATTTAGGTATGAAACAAAACAGTTAAAAACAAAGAAAATTAAATAAAATCCACTTGCATAAAAAAAAAAGAAGAAAAGAAAAACCTTTTCTCAATGGCTTTTACAAAAAAAAAAAAAAAAAACTCATAAAACAAAATCTAAGGACATCCAGAAAGATTGTAAGTATACAGCCCAAAACGTTTAAGGAATAGGAGAAATACAGCAAGTGTTTCAATTTGAATCGTTTAAACGCAGCAAGCAGAGAAGAAAGGAAAAGAAACAATAAAAAGAAAAACAAAAGGAATCGAAGCAGAGAGAATTGAAAGGAGAGGGAGAGATTATGGATAACAGGTTACAAATCCCAAATTCGCGCGAGGGGTGTACCTGTGATTACGGTCGTTAATTTGAGCGGGACCAACCAACCAACGCCACCTTGTTTTCGTGTAGTTAGTGCGAGTGTGAAATGGGCTGTGACCTCACTTTCATGCTTATTAATGCGATTATCGTTGAGATTGTTATCAAATTCCCGGTCTAATAAGACCGTCTTCACTGCAATTTTTTTGTTCTTTTTCGTTTCCTCAAGTTGTTGAAATTGCCTATATATATATTTTGGACTGTCACTGTTATTAACTTAAAAATTTAATTGATTTTTTTAAAAATAGAAAGCACACACTTCATTATAAAATCATTGGTTTTCACTCTTTTCCTTCCTATAATTTGTTGGTTCATTTAATTAAATCATTAATCATAGTTGAAAATCTTTATGATTTAATTATTTCATCATTATAATGGTGATTTAAGAAATTCATACTAGTAGAAACAACACACAGGAACAGCAACTTGTTCTATTCTCCTGATGATTATTACTGTAATTAGTATAGCAGAAATACAGTTACCAAAAGCAAAACAAAACCTGCAACAGCTTCCTCTAACAATAGTGATACAGTTTAGCCTGTGAATGAAGATTAAAAATCCTCATACAACTATATGGCAACTTACATAAAACCTGCAAAAGCAATACAGTTAGCTCATGCATACATTGGTATAAGACATCAGCTAGTGCTTATATGACGTCTTTTTGTCGTTTATCCCTCAGACTATAGGGTGCGCGCGCCGGCAATGGAGTTGTAGAAGCTTTCATTGATGGAACTTTCTGCGAACGACCACGCTTGTTTCCACTTAACTTGTTTGATTGCGGGTTGGTTGATTTTCCCTCCTTAGATTTGTGCTCTTCGAATTGCTTCTCTCTCAATTCAAGTTCTTCCAATCTTTTCTTATATTCATCGTCTTTCTTTCTAAATTCTTCAAATTGCAGTTCGCGCTCTTCGAGTTGTTTCTCCCTCGATTCAAGTTCGTCCAATCTTTTCTGGTAGTCCTCGTCTTTCTTTCTAAATTTTATAGATTGCTCTTCCTATCGCTCTTTCTAAATTCAAGTTAACTCGAGTTCTTCCGACTTTTCTTGAAATCTCTTCTCGTCCAATTCGAATAGTATTTATTTTGCTTCAAGCTTGTCTCTCTCCCAACTAAAATTATCAACACAAGTTTTGAATTTCAGAATATTAACGTGCAAATCTTGAATTTCTCCTTTAACCCACTTTACATCTAACTTGAACTGGTTCAACTTCAGAGTCAATCATCCCATTAATATAATCATAAATCATCTCCAATCGCTTCTCTTTCTCTGCAAGCAATTTAACATGATCCCTAATTAATCCTTGCGCTAAATTTATCTCTTTCGTCGATAATTCTATCCATTGTCGGCTCAAATCAAGACCCTTTTGTTTGAGTTCAAAATCCTTCACTCTATCAGTCGCTGCTTCTTCCACGCGCTTCTCTTTCGCTTCAAGTTCTCTGTAACGTTCAACCATCAATTGCTCCATGGAGTCAAGCTCTTTAGAACGTTCTCTAATGGAAGAATAAACGGAGTCGAAGTGGCCTTCTAGTTCTTTGCATTGAACAGAAAGCGAAAAAGGTTTACTAGCCATGGTGATATTTTACTTGCTGATTTCACAACGTACTTTTGTGCAAAGACCAACTGCAATACATAGGGAATTTTCTCCTTTTCAATTTTGTTGCAGGATTCTGTATATTTGGAAAACGGCGTCGTTGCACTTCTCTTTCTAGAAGTGGGATTTCTAATCTGTTGTCTCATATAGAACGGCGTCGTTGCAAGAAACCCGATTGAGGAAAGGAAAAAGACTACCGACCTAAAATGACGTGGCAACAACCACTGGCAGTTTATAACGGCTAGCTTGAGTAATTAATTGGTTGGTTGGTCGGTGTGTTTGGCAAGGTTCGGCCATCTAAACGTCGTCGTTTTCGGAAGGTTTCAACTTCTAAGCTATCCATAAATAGCATAAAACCCTAAGTCCTCTTCTGCCTCTCAATCTCGATCCCTCTGGGCACGTTGTTCATTCCTCTTCCTAAAATGGTTTCTCTTTTTTCTCTGTATTGTATTTTACATATTGAATCAAGCGAATCCATTTTAGGAAGGGAACGAATACCGTTATCAGAGAGAGATACTGAAACTCAGGAACTCGAGAGAATTTGGTGGCGTCTTCATCTCTCTCTTTGAACAAATGCAGTTTTCATTCCTCTTTTAGAGATTAGATTCTGTTTACTTGATTCTGAATTTAATCTTTGCAAGGGAAATTAATACTGTTTTATCAAAGAGATTTTTGCCCTTTTTTGCTATGGCAGAATCTATTTGTTTCAGGTTAAGGAAAAAAAAATGGATTGTTACTTTCTCTAGATCCAATTTTCGTATATGATATAGCTTTTTGGCTGCTTAACTGTTAGTCTGCTTTTGTTTTAGTTGTTTTCTAATATATTTAAATGTAAGAACTGTTCTGTTTAATTCTTTTTCATGTATTGATTGGATTTTGGCAAGGTTTTGCAGAGTTGGTAAATCTTTAAGGCAGTCCTTAGCAGCAGAGATAGTTAGATACAGGGATGTCCCTTTTAGATTATAGATCTCCAGGTCATTACTAGTCCAATTCTGTTGTGGTGATTTAGTTTTTTGTTGAATCCGTTCTTTTTGTTAGATGATAATTTATTCTTTAAAGTTTTCCTGTATGGCTTGAAGAGAAATTTGAGCCAATTCTATTGAATAAACTTCACTGGAATAGCAATAAGCAGTAATCGGTCACTTTGTATGAGAAAATAGATTTAATTCTTCTTGAATTGAACTTGGTAGAGATTAATGCAACTTATCTCAAGCAAAACATATAAAATTCTCAGATGGAATGTTGGAGAAATATTCCAATATGCACTTGGAAAAGATAAGGATTCAGAGCTGGAATATTTCTGTTTATGTTTAGTAAATTTTTACCTCTGCTTTTGAAATTTTTGCCTTGCACTCTGCTTGTCTTCAGCTAATTTTGTCCATACAAAATCCTTGAAAGAAGCTCACACCTTTTTTTTTTTTTAACCAAAAATGGTTCCTTTGTTACATCCTATCTTGACAAGCTCTGATGGAGTCGAGCGAACTATTTGAGATGATATATTACAGCAGTTGATCCAATTACTAAGTGATGAATCTTAGGGAGGGATCAGTATCAATGGGATATATCTCTGTAAGAATATAGCAAAATCTCTGGAACATCTTTTTGGGTGGGTTTGCTTAAGCTAGTTTACTTTGGCAGTTGGCCTATTCTGTCATGGAATTTGGTGTGTGGTCTCAGACTTGGCCTTCAACTCCCTTTTGTTTTTGCAGAGCAAAAGAGAGTAAAAGGGTTTGGATGTTCTTTTTTTATTTTAAAGAACTTTTATTAAGATATATATTCATTTTAGTTTTACCAACTTTTATTAAGGTTAAGAATAAAAGTTTGAATCACACTTTCTGATTTTACCAGAAGGAAAAAGATTGTTTGAGCCTTCAGGTTTATTTTTGGAAGAAAAATGCTTTTATATTAATTTTAATTCTCTTTTCTAAATCTTCAAGATTGTAAAGCTCAAGCGTTGAATCTTACAAATCATATTTTTATTTTTGTAAATGAAGGTATTTTTAATCATACACCCGAGGAAAAAAAAAAACAATAACAAGCAAAATAATGAGGCCAGGAAATTGGGAACAAGCAATTCCTCTGCCTTCACAGAAATGAATCAATTCTTGTGTATGTATATATTAACATATACTGTTAGATTGCTCTTTAGAGAAAACGATCATAAGGAGAACTTGAAAACCATTATATTACTTTCTAATCAAGGCTTTTAGCCACAAGTTTCACAAATTCACTAAAATCAACAACTCCATCTCCATTATCATCATATGCTCTAATCATCCTTCTACATTCTTCTTCTGTAGCTTCCACAGAACAAAATGTACAGACAATTTTCCTCAACTCCTTTGAATCAATAAACCCATCATTATTTTCATCAAACATAGAGAAAGCTTCTTTAATTTCTTGAAAGCTTGGCTCCTCTTCTTCAAAAAGATTAGTAATGTCATTTGAGCCCAACCTATCTTTTAACTTATCACCATCTGGGTCATAGCAAGTTCCTATCTGCTTCATCACCATCACCACCTCTCCTATATTTAATTCCTCATAACAATAATTTAGACTCTTATGATTTTTTATATCCCTGTCAATGAAATGTTTCCTGGACGACTTGCAGCTTTCAACAGAAACCCTCTTTATGTAGAAAAAGACCTTCAAGAAGGAATTGGAAAGTTGGCAAGAAGTGGAATATAAATCTTTAAAGGTGATTACAAGTTCGAGAATTGTTAGCAAGAACAATATACCAACTAGTGAAACAGAGTCTACTGCTGCTGATACATCTTCATATTCAGTGTACTCCATTTTTTTTTTTTTTTGTATAAATGGTAAAGATGGATGAGAAGACTAAAACAGAGAGAGATAGATTTTGGGTTTGGTTAGTGCAATTGAATAGCTTCTGTTGGATGCTATATATAGAAATGGAGTGAAGTCTGAAGAGGAAATGGTGAAGAAGAAACACGGCAATGTCAGAAGAACTTGCCAACAACTCGTTTTCATCAGTTTACTCTGCTTTATTTTTTTGTTAACTTCATTGCTAAGAGAAAATATATTAGGTTAATGAGTCTACCTATTACCTTATACTAGTGTTTTATTTTCTTGTTTGCATATTGTCAGAGAAAGTTCCAGGAAAGTTTGTAGTTCAAAACATTGAGAATATCTATGAACCAAGTACTGCCGTACAACGATGTTGTTGTAATTTAAATTACAGCAGTAATTAGGAAAATTAATTATTGGGTTTCTGAGGTTTAACGAAATTATTTAAATAGTCCATGCGTTCTAAATAACGTTTGTTGCATCTCTTTTAAGCATCTTCTCCATCCTCCATCTCTTCTAATCATACTTCCATTTCTTCTTAGTATATTTAAAGGATCTATTAATTATTTGAGAACTAATTAACTAATTATTAATTTATTTTTTTAACTCACCGATCCTAGCCAAAATAATGCTAATTATTTTATCATTACTAGTCCTTATTTAGTTGCTATGTTCAATTAAGTTGATTCTTAACGAATTTAAATTGAAAAGTTGTCATTTTTAAATTGTCCATGAATTGAAGAGACAACAATGAGAATTACAAAAATCAAGCAGCAAAGATAGAAAAGAAACCGAAACAATGGTTTGCATAACTCAGCAAGATGCGCTCAATTCCATGGAAGTTTGAATTCATAAATGGGTATTTTTAATCTAAATAACGCAAGGAAGTGCTTACACAATTCTTCGAAATTCCTTTTACTTTCTTGTAAGAGAACACAATTCTTCCTTAGCATTATCAAGAAATCTTCTGTCCCTTGTATGGAAACCCACGAGTAAATACCTATGAGCCAACTCAAATGCCCATATCCATTTTGTTAAGAAGTTCACCCGGTACGTTAAATTAGCATCAACAACACCACCACTCGAAAAGCAAAATACTAAAAACAAGAAATTCTACACATATAAATCCATTAAAAAAAAATTCTTTTCCTGAGGGAAAAAAAGAAGTTGGAGAAGACATTCTGATTAAAAAAAAAAACAAATGTCACAATACAAGTCTTTTTCTTGGGATTAGATAAAAGTTCATAAAACCAAATTTGATGCTAGAAAAATGTTTTTTCTTTAAAGAAAGATTGTATTTTTCAATGTTGGACAAGTCATTATTTAAATCAAATTAACAAATTAAACTAAGTGGATAATTTTCAATTTTTGTTTTTTCTTGGAAGGTCGGTCAAGTGGGTGAAACATTTTGATTTTGTTTGTAGTTGTAGAGGACAGTATCCAATCCAAGCCTAACAGTATTAATCATTAGACATTAGAGAAAAAGAGAAGGATGAGGCCAAGCAGAGAGATGGCCAGAAGGCGAAACCGTTCTTCTTCTCCGCCCACACCCTCTAGAACCACCACCACTTCCTTCCCCGCCCGACCGGACTCATCTCCACCTATGTCTCGCCAATCTTCTTCGGCCTCTACCCTCGACCGCCAGCTCGTTACTGAACAAGATACTGTTACTCTGTTTGAAGACCTCCAAATTTCCAAGGATTACACGAATTCAAGCCCTGAGCCAAGGACCTTTCCGTACAGCGTAAAGCAGCAATGCTGGGAGAAGGCGGAGAAGGTCAAGGGCCGAGACCCGGACCGGTGGCGCCGTGACCCGATTGGTAACATTGTGTTTAGAAAACTCGTGGGTTGTCCCGGTTGCCTGTGTCATGATTATGACCACATTGTGCCTTACTCTAAGGTATTTTATTTTGATAATGTGTTTCTATTTCTCTTTTATATAGAGACTCCGATAAGTCGGTTTTTAATCGTTTGATTTCGTGAGTGGACTTTATGGTCTATGTTAATACGATTGGCTTGACTGTGTTAGTTGTTTTGCTGCCACTCCTGGATCCACTTTCCGCCTTTAAATGGAATGTTTTGATGTTTTCTTTGACAATGATGCGGGTGACTATGTTCAAAATGAATTTAATTATTTCTTGATTGATTTATGCCTTTCTGTAGAATGAAAAATTTGCTAATTTATGGGTTGATTGGATAAATTTTAAATGCAAGTTTAGGTATTGAGGTATGACAAATCGACTATAGCGCAACTGCTATGAAATTGCGGGGTTGGAGGCGAGATAGTTACCATTTTTATAGGGATAGAAATAGGTGGAGGAAAAACGAACTGGCATGGTCGAAGTTGCAAAAAATCCTGAGATGGTATAAAGGCCTGCAATAAGGTAGAGAGGAGGATTAAAAGGCATTTAGCATTGTCAGCAACTTTAAATTGCTGTAATGGAGTGAAACTGCTGAAGGAAAAGTACATTTGAATTTGAATTTAGGGATTTAGAAATGGAATCAAGCAATAGTGCTGTGAAGCTCTAGGACTTTTTTTTTTAAATACTTTGTCAGAAAGTAAAATCTTACCCTTTTCATGTCCATGTCAGTTCAGCATTATCAGACTTGAGAAGCCATTGAATTTTCCTAGTTCTGTACCTTTATTTTTGCCTTAACAGATCTGGTGCTTGCTCTGCAATTCAGTCTTGTGGAAGAGATTAGGAGTATGCAATGGGCCCAATAAAAAAGAAATGATATAAACTTCTGTTGATTTAGCAATGGTTCTTAGTGGAAGAAGGTTTTTTCCATATAGGTATTACTTTAGTGAAAATATTACTTAAAATCTTGAGTGGGTGGTACAAGAAGGATGCAAAAGGTAAAAAAGCAAGTGAAGAATTTCGTTCATTCTCTTTGTGTGAGTTAATGCAAGTAAGAGCAGTAGTGTTTTCCTTTTTTTTTGTTTGGTGGGTAGAGGACATTGAATAACTCCTACTATTGCAATCTTATACAACATAATTTTATTAGTGACTACTTCATAATTTCTCTCCAATTATGGCAGATATGAAGCGGATTAACTCTTTGTTTATGTTTTTAAGAGAGCATCTTTGTCTTTAATGGTTTATGGAGCTTTTCAGTTTCCATCAAAATTGTTTGGCTATGAGGAATTAAATAAATTATAACGTTGAAATGATTTATTTTCATCTTCTTGATTGGACTTGGTATCCTTAAATGTTAATATTTGGTTGCATGACATTTTGTATGGACTAAGAATTCATTAATGAATGAATGACAAATTTTGTTTCTGTAAATTACTAATATACGCAACTGTTTTTCTGTCCCTCTTGACATTTGGTTGGTATGTTTTTGGAAATTATTTTTACTTTGAATCATTTGGATCATTTGCTGGATTAAATGTTTCTATGCATAAAATTATGTCTTTTGACCCTTGTTAACTCTTCATGAGACTGCTACTCATGTTGTGTAACTAGTCATACTCATAGGTCCTGTCAGGAATGACTCCTGTTAATGCCTTGTGGTTTGAGTATTTGTTATTGTGATTCAGTTTTCAAATTAGTTTTATATTTTTGTATGTATTACCCACTCGAATGATTCAAGCATTTTTATTTTTCAGGGGGGTAAAAGCACGCTGGAGAATTGTCAGGTTTTACAGGTGAGAAGCTTGTCTTCTACTAATGGATGTGATCTTGACATTCAAATTAGCACATGGTTCTTCTTTGTGTTGGTATGATATTCATAATACGCTCAGCCTTCAGCTTGAATTCCTCTTATGACCTGAGCATTTGAGTTTTGATATTTAGTATTCTTGTCCTAAAACAATGGATAGTTTTTAAAGTTTTGGTTCTCACTTTCCTATATGATAGAATACAACTCAAGTCCTTCTGGATTTACTCCTTTCTGCTTGTTTAGTGTGTAGCTATATGGAGGTGATTAATGTTCATGTTCTTGCTTAAATCTAGTAAAATTGGTCCAAAGAAAAGAGCAAGTTTATGAGCTTCTACTTTTCCCTAGTCTTGGTTGATCCCAGCAATTATCACCGCTATGAATGGGTCACATTAAGTACATTGCAGTTTCGTAAGGATGTTGTGCATTCTTGTATCCTTCTGTTTCCTATCCCTAGACAGCTAATGGATGTGAATTGTATTTCCGCAGTTTATCTTAAGAGTCCATGCTTTAGAAATCAAAATGAACATTTTCTCCAAAGCTAATTGTTAGTTGACTATAATGCATAAGGCAGAGTCTCAAGTGAAAATGTGAACCTTAAATCTATGGATCAAGCCAATTAGTACTCTCATCCTTATGATGCAAGAACTCCTTCATCCTGACAGTTATACTGATAAGAGGTCTTAAAGTAAAAAATATCCATCTTTTTGTTTCTTCTGATTTCTAGGCACCATCTCTTTTTAGATCTAGTTGGTTTGATGGTTTCAGTTTTATGCTAACCATTTAATATGGCTCACTTTTACAAGCCCTTACATTCTCTTTTCCTAACTTATACAAGGCATGGCTTATACACTGCAGGCGACTGTCAATCGATCAAAGGGAAACCGAACTGAGCTATCTAGAGCGGAACTCATTCAAAGAAGTTCCTATTGCCGCGTTTCAGGTACTGAGAATTTTAAAAAACCAATAAGAAATCACAGAAAATGAATATGGCTGAATAATTAACTGGAGAATTTTGAATGAGCTGCAGGACGTGACATGGATCTTATTGAATTGTCAGCCTACGGCAATGTAAGGCGTATACAGGATTCACAAGGTTGTAGAATCCAATGACCAAATTGATAGTTAATTGTCAGACTGATTTCAAGATGGAGCAAAAGAATTTGTACCTCAAATTATACATTTGATGAGACAATTCTCATTATATACAGAAGCTTTGTATCAAACTGCATATATCTCATTCAATGGTCTTCTGTGGTTATGTTGACCGGGTTATCTGCATGACATTTTCTTGTTGTTGTAAGAAGTTTATTGTCTATGGAGGAAATGACAGGGCTTCGTGTTGTTTAGGCTTCTTAAAGGGTATGCTAAATTATAGAAAACAATTTATTTGATGAACCAAGCTTTTGTTTTGGTGCCATCAATTTTGTGCTTGATTGGTTCTTGTTAAATAAAAGTCCAGCTTTAATAATTGATAAACAACTATGAACTTTTCAAAGCTCAGTTCGGCCTGGTTTGTGTATGGCCTTATAACAAATAGGAAACTCTATTTAAGCTTTTTCCAAAATCAGTTTTGGATTCATACAAAACGCCATCATAAATACTAATTTTGGCCCAATAGCAATGCTATTTGGGAAAAACTTGCTTGGAATATTGGACGCAGTCCACGAAGAGACCAAAGACACATGGGTGAGTTCTACTTGCAAGGGAATGTGTGTATTAGTCCATGGGTATCTATTCCAACCAAGTGTTGCCCTTTGTAGAGAAGCTGAGCCACTTGCGATTTAGTGAATAGGAGCTCATTCCTTTAACCCTTTGTTTGGCTAGGAGTCTTATGTTTAAATGAGGACATAATTATCAATTTTCAATAATAAAATATTTCTTTCCTATTAAATTTTATTTTTTCAAATAGAGAAAAATAAATTTATTTTTCTTTCCTTCATTTATCCAAACACGAGGGTGAGAAATAATTATAAAAAAAATTGATATTTTCTCGTTATTTTCCTTCATTTCATATTTTTCTTCCTTCTCTTTCCAAGCAAAGGGTTAAGCTTTAAAGCACGCGTCATTACCACTATGAAAGTGGAAAAGAAGAAAAATGATGCATCTTTTTCTCTCTTTTTGTTGGAAAGGGAAAGCTTGATGTCCACTCTTCTCTCTTTGAGCTACTTTCCCTCTTAACAACAGTTTTTTCCTCTTTTTGAAGCACCAATAGTACAAAAAGAAACATTTAAATGACAACCAAAACTTATTTTGGTCATCCTAATTTGGAATCTAACATTTTGAGGCCATACACGTGTCGCACGCAAAGTCAATTAATACAATCCTTACTAATCAACAAATCGTATGCATTTCCTCACAGAAAGGTACCCTTAAACACCTAATTTAGGGTTTTGCTTCTTTTGACTTTTGCACCTTCCTATGTTTGAAACTATGTATAACTTGAGACATGTTTTTCTTTTCAGGCTTCTGTTTAACAT
This sequence comes from Jatropha multifida, assembly GCA_948099535.1. Taxonomy (NCBI): domain Eukaryota; kingdom Viridiplantae; phylum Streptophyta; class Magnoliopsida; order Malpighiales; family Euphorbiaceae; genus Jatropha; species Jatropha multifida. Next base: position 52,964 of record CANUEX010011338.1, read on the forward strand.
AAACAAAATCAAACGAGCTCTGAATGGTATGGAGTCTTAAGTGGGACACTAAATGTTTGTGACTTTGAAAATAATATGTCTACATGTATTCCCCCATTAGGTTTGTGTATATGCAAACTAAGCAGCGAGGCTCATGTAGAGACGACTCTAACCCGAGAGGGTAAAGGAGTTTCAACCACTCTATCTCAATCAAGATCGATGATGCATACCACTAATTTGATTAAAAAAGAAAAAAGCACTAGAGCTCAGTAACTGACTTATAATGGGAAGTTGACAATGAAAACCCAATAACAAGAGTTGCTTTTCTTTAACTAAGTCAACTTTGATTAATGGCCATATCTTCTTGTGAAGTGCAATAGGTTAGTCCCAATGACCATTCAAGTATCACTCAAGTGTGGTGGAAATATATAGAAGTGAAAATATATTTATTTTCTTTTTATTAAAATAGTTGACCACATTTGTTCAGCCCAACATTTTTTTTGAAGAGGCTAATCTTAGTCAGTAGGCACTAAAAGAGTCTTCAGCAGTAATTAGAAGAAAATTACATTAGAGTCTAATTAACAAAAAGGAAAAAAGGAAAATGTTTCCAAATACTAGCAAGAAAACGCATTAGTAATTAGTGGTTGAAGCACGTTTTTTGATCTAATGCCATTAACATCCCATGTTTTTTCCTATCTTGACATGTATAACTAATGGTTAGGCATTTCCCTTTTTATTTTGCAATTTGCACTTCATTGTCCAATTCCTCATATGGGGTTCCTATTAGGCAACGTGGTGTCATACATCCTGTTTATAGTATAGTTAATGGCTGAAAGTTAGGTCTTTGCCAGATTTTGATGAGTTGATTTTTTTTATGAACTTGTTCTGTTTTGGTGCATGTGAAATGCAGCATTTCGTTTTCTGGTGCTTATACCTATCCTTCTGCTTCAAGGAACTGATGGTTTGTAATACATATATGTATATGATGGACTTGTTGGTTAATTTATATAAAATCATTGAAAGATTATCTTTGAAGTCAAGCATTCAGAGAAATTGAAATTGAAGACTGCTTTTTGTTCAAACTTATTTTTATCTAATTCACATGATGCATCATTTTACCTATTCATTTCACGCCCTAATAACTATAATTACTCATACCTCTTTAATCCCCTTTAGGCATGCCTGACAGTTTCTGTTCTTAGTGTCAAACCCAACATACGTGAGCGAAAATATTTTAATATCGACACTTGTATCGTTTAGCAAAGCTCAATTGAGAAATAGATACTTATGCTGGCAATGAAATATCGAAATTAATAATAATTTTGATGGGGAATTTATTATTGGTTGTGTGGTTGGAATTTGATGATAAGTATCTGGAATTAATATTTCAGTTCCCTGGAAAAAAGGGTAAAAATTAGGCATATGTACAGAAAGAAATGTACTATTGCTTTCTCCATAAAAGGAAAAGAAAAGAGCAAAAAGGAAAAGAAAGCAAAAGCAAGAGAGGACTGATGGAAGTGTATGCAGTTTGGGACCCATAGCAACTCACCTTAATACACAAAATGTGGTCTACATTTGCTGCTAGCAACAAAATATCTAGTAAAATGTTCCTTGTTTGGATTTTGATGTAATTACCAATTTCCTTTTGGGTCATATCCATTTAATGGACCTCTTGTGCTTTTGTCACTACTCGGCAGAGCCAATGAGTCTATTTAACAATAGTTCTTTATCTGAGTGCAATTAGCAGATTAGTCACTTTTGCTTTTTCTAATTTCCTCATAATATTCTAATTAACTTAACAATTATGATTTCTGAGAATGTTTAGGAAAAGAAAATAGAAAGGCCTTTGATCATATCTGCAATTAAATGAAGCTGAAGCATATGATATCCAATTATCCACCCAAGATTATTAGATTATTAGATTTATGCTGGTTTCTATTCTCACTAACGGGAGAAATAATAGTAAATGAAACAAGACAATTGAAGGAAAATATCAAGGAATTTCACTTGCATTTGCTTTTTTGTGCAACTTGTTTTGTGCCCAGTGGACATGAAATGGAAAGCTACTTGACTTTTTGTGATAAATTCAAGTTTATCTGTACAAGAAAGGGGCATAAAAAAAGAATTTGAAATCTTTTTTTTTCTTTTTGTTGAATTAGTCATTGTCTCCCCCTTTAGCCCCACCTTTGCATTATTTCACCTATTACAATGACCCTTTCTACCTAGGCTTCTTCCAATTATGCAAAACTTTTTAGGTTCAATATTTTTCCAAATAACATTACTTGGGTCTATTCCTGATCTCCTTACTTTTAGGGAAGTGAATGCTTCTCTCTGCAACTTAGTTCATAGAAAAGAAATAGAGCAGACACTAAAACACATATTTCTTTGTTTACATTGCAGCAGAAAGGAAAATGGAGAAAAAAGATCCCATTTTCTAAAGATTTTTTGTTACATTTGGAAAATACTTTAGTTGCAGTACTTGTAGAGATTTTTGCTGCATCTACTATTTATCTCCAACTATCATATATATAGCCATATTTACATGAACACAAACTCTGCAAACAAAGTAAAACAAGAGGCATCTGTTTGTACTGTTACAAGAACAAAATTAGTCACCCTATAATCTTCCCTACGTCCTCCGAAACCCGAAATTTATCCACTCCTCTCCTTCATTTCAGTCAGTTAGCCTACTCTGTTTGCGACGAGGCTAGCCATTAAAATGATCCACTTCAAGAGCTCTCATGGAAGTTGATGGATCGAGACAAGGCAGCAGGGTTTGCATGCAATACTGGGGAGGTTTTATTAACATAGTTCTTTTCATTATTCTTTGACTGCAAGGACTTAAACAAGCCTCCGCCACTATATGTTTCATTCTTGATTCCAAGTGTTGCCCAAATAGAACTTTTAGCAGCTTCAGTTGGATCATCAATTCTTAGAGTTTTAGGAACTAGAACACATCCATTTTTACGCTTTGGTGATTCCTCTTTCTCCAAATCATCTTGTTTAAGTGTGTCCCCATCCCTCGAGTGCTTTCCCAGTGTAAGCGAATTAGGACTTGATTGAGCCTTCTGATTTGTTGAAGAAGAAGAAGAAGATTGAGGAGACAATAACGGGATATTCCAACCATAATTCCCAAACGGAGGATAAAATGACATAGGATATCCTGGAGGGCAAAAAACAGGTGGAGGCAATGCAGAATTCCATGGATAGGGCCATGGAACACCAGGCAGACATGCAATTGGAGAAGCAAACCCATTATCGTTTTGCATAATATGTTCTTGTTGACAAATCTTGCCTCCTGCTTCTTCCATTGAATTTGAAACTGTAACAGAAGAGCCACTAAAACAATCATCACCATTTTCTCTACCTTTACAAGAACCTAAAATCTTCTTGTGTCCTTCAAAGTTATGACTATTTCGAGTCGCACCATTCAAAACATTCTGATCGGCAAGAGTCAAAACAGAAGCCATAGAATCACATATTGGTGTATCCAACCCAAAACTAAGGACTCTACTATTAGTTTTCAAGGCAGGATTATGTGTTCCATTGGGAGCTTCAATACGAGCAGCTTGGAGCGCCTCTGAAATAGTTATATGGCGATAATGAGACCCAGAGTGCTTATTCTTGCGTCGTCCAGCTCCAACAGGAACATTCCTCATAGTACCACCAGCAGTCCAGTATCGCTGACAGGCTTTGCAGAAATGGCGTGGTTGATTCACATTGTAGTTGTTGTAGTAACAAAATTTAGTGTCCATGCTATTACATCGCGGGCAAGGAAGTATTTTGTCAGGCTTCTTGAGGGCTTTTTCTTGTCTTGTTGTGTTCGCTGGATCATTTTGTTCTTTTTCCGTTTTGGAAATCTTTGATTTTGCAGATTCTTCACTGATTGAGGGTGTTTTTGGGTTCTCATTCGTTTCTTGATCAGAAGACTCTTCTGTATCATCTTCTTGTGAAGTTTCTTTAACATTTCCTGCTGAAGAATCCTGAAATTTAACAGAGTTTTCTTTAATTATTTACATGTTTGAGCTTACTAATTTCAATTTCTACAACTACAAGAAAAGGGAATCAATAAAATAATCTCAGGATTCCCCTGTTTCTTGTTATACGCGTGTTGAGGTCTTATTGACAATATCAAACTTTACGTTCAGACTTTGTGAACTTAAAGAAATTTCTACATTATTAGTCAATTTTCAGCAACAAAGATGCAGACATATGTACAAAAACCTATGATCATAAAGACAAAAGAAATCAGGGAATAATTAAAATGGAAAGAATTGAAAATTTTAAAAACCAATAGGAGATCTTTGCAATATTTCAACGCGAAACAAGAAATAGAATCTGCTACTGTATTGCCTTTCTGGTAAAAGGAGAGCTAATTAAAAGGAGATCAATGAAATTTAAACCGTCAGAGCTTAATTTACAAAATCAAGCATACTAATAAAAACTTCAAAGCATAATCAAATCGACAATTAAAAGGCAAGCGACTTGAAGTTGTATTACAGCTTATCTAATAAATCTGTGCAGTTGTAAGAAACTATAATTTTGAACAGTAACCTCAAACTAACTTGAAAATGAACAATTTGCAGTGATGAGAGGCTGGACTTCAATACTGAGAAGTAAATGTAACTAATAAACGAAAAATGTTAAAAGATCTAGGTAGAGAGAAGCTTTGGGGAGAAAATTAACCAAATCTCAGATTTTGAATCCGATGTTTCAAATTTTCGGTTTACAGAGCAAGATGAGAAATTTCTTTTTTTTTTTTTTTCTCAGCTTCCAAACACTAAAGCCCAAACTCAATCTGTGAAAGTGAATTAAGAGCCTTTTAAAGTTAAAAACAACTTGAAAAAGTAAAAATCCAATCAAACTAAAAAAAAGTACAAGTTTTGTCAAACTACAAAAAAGTAACCAAAACTGTCATTTGCAGCTTACCATGTTAAGTAAAGAAAATCAAATCAGAGAAGCTAACAAGAAAGGAAAGCAAAGCGAACCCGTCTTTCAGGATTCTAACAATTGGGTCGTATTTAGATCCCCAAATTCCCATATATAAAACCACACTACGTGAAACAATACCTTCTCTGTTTTCTCTGCTTCGCCTTCTTCTACTCTCTCCGAAGAAGGCAACTCATCAGAGGAGATAGACGGAGGAACAGAATCCGACTTCAAAGGTATTTTCTTGCCAAAGAGCTTGATAGCAGAATCCTTACTACCACTATTACCATTATTATTTTCTTGCATTTTCTTTTTCACTTTCTGGGTAAGCAAACAGGGGAAAAAAACGCGCGAGAGAATTGCTCGCTTTGGCTCGCGTCTTTGTTGGCAATGTAGCATTGAAAGTACTTTGGTGTCTCAGTTTTTGATCTGTTTAAAAGAGAAGTGGATGCCACGTCAGCATTCTAGTTTGTTTCTCAGCCACAAGTTTATGTGGCCTTGAGATTTTCTTTTTCCTCCTCTTTCCTTTTCCTTGAGCAGTTTTGTTTTTTGATTTGATTCTATTATGGTTGGACAGAGATTTGGTGCACTGGTTCCGTCCCAGTCAGCCTTTCAGATTTCCTCTTCTGAAGACGTGGCAAGTAAATATTGGTTATAAATGGGTGAAATTGTCCACGTGGATTCTTGAAAAGTCCTCAGCAAATGCTTGAAATTAAATATTGGCCGGCTTTGACAAGACACGAGCTTTATTTTTGTTTTTTTCTTTTTTTTTATTCCGTTTGATTCTTTTTTTATTCACGTGGAAAAATAAACAATTAGGACTCTCTCCATTTTCCAAGTCTTAAACATAAATAGTAAATCTTTCTTAATTCTTTATGGGAACACAATTTTTTCAATAGATTTCCTTTCGAATAGCCTAAATCAAGACTATGAAATACTTTTATTAATTATATTTTTGACTTTCTACCCTGACCTATCGTATTATTGAATTATTAATAAGAAAAATTAATTATTTAGCCTATGAGTAGTTTTTTTCATTTTAAATGAATATTTAAAGCATCCTGACGATTACATTCACTCTAAACGTCTCTCTGTCAAATTTTGAGGGATGTGCCCATTAAATCACAAGGAAATGACGAAAACATCTGGGCAATATAAAAGCCACATACCTTCTCTCCCTCTCCGCCTCTTCCACCATTCCCGCCTCCGCCATCTTCTCTACCACTGCTGGGCTTACTGCACTTGCCCTCTCTTTCCACTCTAGTCGAAATCACAAAACCAAAACATGCAAAAAGGCTATACTCCGTATCCAAAGTCGCCGCTGCTCCTTAGTTTGCACACCGGTGTTGACCGTCTATTAGATTTCGCGTCGAAACCAATGATGAATTTCCCACCTTTGTTCGAGGTCTTTTGTTAACATCATCACGGCTGCATTTCCACCATCGACGGCATTGTTCCAAGATCCAATTGTTGAACTTGTAATCAAGCTTTTTTCGTAGATAGAAGACGAACTTTGGGTTTCTTTTAAGAGTATCCTTTCAATCTCAAAGATGATTTTGTCACCGGAGTTAGGTACATAAATCTCTTTGATATTATGGTTGATTCCGTTGTCACGTCAATGGTGGTGGCCGGCTACCAGAATATTCCGATTATTATTGCTGAAACTGGTTGGCCAAGCTCCAGTAGCGATTTTGGTGAGGTTGACGCGATTTTGGTGGTGGCCAGCCACCAGAATATTTCCAAATTTCTATTGAAGAGAATAGGCAAGGAGAAGAAGAGAAGGGTAAGTTTGTCAAACTCACACACTTTCTTTTACCTCTCTCCTATTTTTTCTACTATTCAATGGAAAAAACCCTCAAAATCAGCCAGGACTACTTACAGGGACGGATGCAAAAGTATGAATGCTCTGAATATTTATTTGAAAAATAAAATTATTTAAATAATTTCGTTATAATTCAAGAATTAAATAATTAATTTATCTAAAAAATAAAATTACTTAAATCTAAATTCTATTGCATAATAATAAAATTATTATTACAAAATGTTGTAATTAATAATTATAGTATGAACAATGAGTATAAATAAGGTCAAAGTAATAAATTAAAGCATCACCCAATTAATAATTATAGTAATACTATTAATTAAATAAGTTTTTGAACCATATGATATGTAAACAAAAATTCTTGCAAATAAATAAATAAATATATTTATTAATATATGATATGAGATGAGTCAAGTCGTTAAGATATAATATAAATTTAATAATATAATTGAAATGTATTAGTATTTTTTCATTGGAGGAAAGGAGTAATTTTTTAAAATAACAATTAACTATTAAGAATAGAAATATTTTCTAAAGTAAATTGCTAATTTGGAGTTATTTATTATCCAAAATAAATATTCCTCAACCTGTCTTCTCTCTGGAAGCGTTACGCTTGAAATCTCTACCAGTCCATTGTATTAAGTCATAAAAAAATAAATTAAAATAAATATCTAACTTTTTTTAATAATGATATATTTTGTTGCATAACTTTTTCTTTTATTTTATATTCACTTTGGATATGATAATAATTTGGCATCTAAAGTATATGCTATGCGGTCAATTCATACAATGCTAATAATAGTAGTAAAATAAATTTTTATTTTCATAATTTAAACGCGTTTTGTCGCCACATCAGCACACTACATTTTCCAACTGGGTCCTTTTCCCTACTTCCAAAATGCTCGTCTCCTCTACTTACTTACATTCGTATCTATCTTACACGTGTCCTTCCCGATAACACGTGTACACACTTCGTGAGTTTCTATGTTCTTTGTTTAAGGGGATACCCTTTTGAATGACGCGTGTCCACCACTTAGAAATATTTTATGAGAAAAAACATTAATTGGTCCACGTAATTGAATAGATAAAAAGGTATCCGACATGGAACCTTTTTTTTATCTTTCGGTGTAAAAAAGGTCAACCCATTTTGTTTTATTTTAATTAGATACTTAAGTAAGAGTATTTAATTTACGAATATTTCATTAATTTAATTAAAACGTCTAATTCAGAGGTTACTTTAGGTATTAAAGTTGTACTTTGTTAATGAAGGTCGGCCGCGTGGTCGGTTTAGGATATCGGGATTTGTAATTTTACAATTGTCGTTAAGCCTAATCTTGAAATTAATACTTTAAGCTAAAATGTTTATGGATATGGTTTATGCATGTTATAAGTTTTGGGCTATGCAAAGCCCAGAGCTGCTACTGGTTTCCTGAACACTAAGTTTGGTTACATGTTTAACCAACCATCAAATCGAACCGAATTTGTTGGATCAACTATTCAAAGGGAGATTCGATTTGTTGGTTTATTCATTTTGAACCGAATTTGCTAATTGTTATTTGATCCGAATTGCTTTCATAGAATTTCATCGGTTGAGTTTAAAACTAAACCAACTAGTTCAATTTAAATGCCAAAAAATTTCGGATTATTTTTTTTGACCTTGATTTGATTCGGTTTAACCTGAACAGAACTTTTGCTCACATAGAGGAAGGGAAGGGAGGATGGGATGCGGGATTGTGCACAAGCCAAATGATGTAAACTTGTAAAGCATGAGCACAATCACCATTGGAGCCCTCGTCTAATTGGTAATTAAAAACATATTTTTGCATAATTATCAAAATCAAAAGAAAAAGAGAAAGCCTTCCGATCATTTTGCATGTTTCAACTGAATGCTATAGTAATTGGGATAAAGTGGGCCTAGACAGTTTTTGGGCCTGACTTATGGGCTGCACGTGTTCTTTTTATTTTTATTTATTATTTTCCATCATACTACAAATTGCATATTTATGACTGCAGAATAGCGCCTCTGCCTGAGTATAATAATTAGATACACCATGTCACTCTCACAGGTATCTAAACTGGAAATTTTTAGATACTTTTGTTGACACTATGGAGGAAAACGGAAAGCAAGCCAAGTCTATCAGCAGGCCCATAGAAGCTTCCTCTGATAAGTGCATAGTAAAAACCTAAAAGCCTCGAGCAAATGAGTTGACTGATTTTTTATCTGATACTTCCTACTATTGGACTCAAAAAGAAACTGCAAGAGGAAGAACTAAAAATTGCCTGAACAGATGAAATCGGCGAAGAAGATGCTAAAAATTTTCATTTTTTTTATAAGGAAGACAAATATAGTAAGTCAACATTTTTCTATGAAACATATAAATTTTTTTATTCTTTTTATCGTTATTATTATTATTATTATGGTTGAATAATTAAATATATAAGTACCCGAAGTTTCCAAGAGCTTACTAAAAGCTTTTCTTTCTGAAGAAGATATGATGAGGCGTGGAATTTAATGGCTACTAGCTAATAAAGCGGTTCTCAATATATAAATGTAAAACTAGAATAGATTTTTTTTTCGTTACCGTGAGATACGCAAAAACTCTATCTATGAATCAAAGCAATAAAATATAAATTTTTAAAAATTATTTACATTTTCTATTTTATATTTTAGCGACATTTAGTAGCTAAAATAAGCTCTGCCCCCCCAATTCAAATAGGCAAGTATAAGGAGTCACAAAAACACAAGTAGTGCCTCAAACTTTTAATTTCTGAGTCTCACTTTTCATGGATGTGAGGCTTTGATGAGTACCCCTCAAACTTTCTTTGAGCTCTAATGATAATACTTTCCACTACACCTTGACTAAAATTTAGTGCAAAAACCTTATATGTTGCCATATCATCATTCTTTTATTTTTGTCATCCTCCACTTGCATAGTGTGCTCCATCTTTCTTCCCTATCATCTTTGCTTGAATTGTTAATTATACATTTATACTAAATTTTATAATTTTCAACTATCTTCCCACTCAACAACAAAATCTCAAAATGTCTCTACCAACGCCTTAATAATTAAGTTTTCATACATAAAAATGCTTAAATTTTATATGTATGAATAATAATTATCTAAAGTCTCACTAAATATTAATTTTTATTTTATTTAATTAGTTTTGAACCGCTGATTAGCCAAATACTCTCTAAATAACAATCTCTACTGCATCTAATTAATTGAGTTTCTATATATTTTATAAGGTTCGAATACTAAAAATATTATGTTCCTATTGCGTTTTGACTTTGGGAAATATATATACACTGTTAAAGTTCTGTAACAACACAAACATCCAGAAAAATCTATATGGTGGGGTTTAAATGTATAAATTGACAACTTTTTCTTAATGAGAAGCAGTATCATTTGTATATATAACAAGAAGCAACTACGAGTCCTTGAAGAAAGCTTGTTCTTGCAATGGCAGGCTCTACTTCTCTCTTGCACGTAATAGTAATATTTTTGGGGATTTCTCAATTTATCTTCTTCAATAATGCTATCCCAATTACAAGTATGTCTCCATTGACTCCCATTTCAACAACTTCTTCTTCTTCTTCTTCTTCTTCAATCTTGCAATTTCTTATTCGTCTCATATTGATTTGCAGGAATTGGAAGGTTAGTGCAGGATCCTCAAATTCATCCAGTAGTTCAAGAAAATATCCATATGGTACTAACAAAACAAATATTAATCTTAATATCTGCTAAAGCCTATTGCTTAGGCTTAATAGATACGAACATTTTATTTCTATTATTTACAGGTAAGTGAGGAGAAAAGCCTGGAGGAAAATATGATGAATCTTGATGGGAGAATGGCTATGGAGCTGAATGATTACCCGGGATCCGGCGCGAATCACCGCCACACTCCATGGCCGCCACAAGTGGGAAGATCATGTGTTGATTGCTAGTTTCTGAATCAGTATTAGATATAGTAATAGCTAAAATATTGGTGAGATGTGGGAAGGAATGCAGCTTTAGACAGAACTAAACTTGCTCACTCCTCAAGATTCTTAGGAAGTTATATTTATTTATTTATCTCTTATATCTATATATATTAATTACCAGAAAAGTATGGAAATTATATTATATATATATATATATATATATATATGAACTCTTGAGAGAGTTTTAGTCACTGGTTTGTAAGTTGTAAGCAAGTTTTTTCTCTCATTTACATATGATTGGATTTGTGTCGGAATCATGTGATGATAGGTTTTGTTTTTTTTTCCTCAATCATGTGATGATATTCCAATAATTTGCCTTGATCCGATTATTCATTGCTAAAAAGAATGCATGTCACGTCATTAAAGATGTGATTAAGAATGAACCAAAGAAAAACATGATTAAGATATTTATTTCTATTAATTTTGAACTTGGTATCAAATGGGATGATGATGCACATGATTTTCTTTTCTCCAACTAAATGAAGAGGATGAGGTTCAATTTGTCTTTTTCTCTTTCCTTTTAATTACATAAAAAGGTCTTTTTCCTTTCATCTCTTTTCTTAAAATAATTTAACAAATTCACTTATTTTTTCTTTTAAAAAAAAGATTAATCAATTGATTATCTAAAAGATAAGGTCAAAGTTGACGTAAATTTGTCATTTTTTCCTAAAAATTAAATAGATTTATAAATAAGAAACAGATATGATCTTCCTTCATGAGATTTAAAACAAGACTCTTGACTCTTAATTAGGGTTACTAATAATTGGATGAAATGGAAAAGGAGGAAGTGATTGTTTGCGTGAAGTACTGTATAATTAGGACATGACTATCAAAATTCTTGAACATCAATCCTCAAAACGGGTCGTTTTTATATGTTTTATCCTCGTTTGGGGGCAAAAAGACAAAAAAAGAAGAATAGAAAATTAAAAATTATTTTTCCATATAAAGTCAACTATAGATATCTATCTTTCCTTTCCTTGCACAACCAATCCTAAACCTCCTAAGCAGAAAACAAAATGATTAGGGGAAAATACAACAAATGAGAACACCATGCACACATAAGTGGCCTTTTGCTTGATGAAAATGCAAATTATTGGGATTGAACCATAATATCATTCTTGAAATCATGACCCTTAGAATGTGACTTTACCCTAATTTTGGGTGGGAAAGGCAAAGAAGAAGACTGAAAATAAAAGTTGCTTTCCGTAATTTAGAATTAAAAAACCAAATTTTATATAAAATTTAAGTCCTTTTAAGTATAAACTATCTATAAACACAAAACATGCTGTTGTTAGGTAAACCGCTAGAAAGAAAGGTTTTGCAAAGTGCATTTTAATTTACATTTGCTTTGCGTTGAAGTGGAGAAGGTGGAATTGTGAGTCGGCAGGCACATTCACTGCCTTTTTCCCAATTCAATTTTGCCCTATTTGGTCATTTTTGTACAAATGGACATCTAAGATTCATGAATTTGATCTGAGACATTTGATCTTATTAAAAATCTAAGCGTATCTAACATTAAAATATGGGATTTTAGTGTTGTGGAGATAGAACTATGGGAACGAATGCAAAGGTGCCCATCAATATTGAAACAAATGGAAAAAATATGTATCATCTGCCAAAAGAAGATGTTCTTTGCAAATTAAATAACGTATAGGAATTACGTAAACCTTAATTAATATGTAAAATGTGAGCATGCCTAATTAAACAGAATCATAACTTTTTATAGTGTATATGAGATCTATGGATCTCTTATCGAACCAGTAATTATCTAGATACAATGGATTTGTAGAATTCATTTTATCTCTACGTGCATTACGTGTCTGATTGAGGCAAATTCTATTCTCCTTTTGCTGTATAATGGGTATATGCTCAAATTATTAGAATATTGAAATTTGCAATATGCATCCTTAAATGATAAAAAACGAAAATTAATTAAATTGGATGCATTCATATATATAATATGACGACGTGTATAAACTCAGATTTGAATCTTCCCTCTCAGTGCTCGATAAAAAGAAGATAATAATAAATCGAAGCATTAATATCTCTGATGAAAGTTAATGGGGAAAAAAAATCGTTTCTTCTCAAATATTTATATATTTATGGGTTGAATCAATATTCTGGTATTATCCCTGAGGAGATGGGGCAAGGAGCGGTGCAGGAGATGGACCATTTGTATCTTTAGCACGTAAAAATCCAAATTTCTTAACGAGCTCATTTGCAATCAACTCATTTGCCTTATCTGATGGATGGTACTCGTCCCAAAACACATACTTGCTTCTGTCTTTGCACAATCTTGATGCTGGAACACATGTCAAAGCTGGCCTTATTCTTCCAAACGAGCAACATGGTGAATCCGAGTTTAGAAATCCTGCAAATTACACAACAAATCATAAAATTTTCTAATTTAAGAAAGATTGAACAAAATTTTATAATTACATGAAAATGCAATATTCTATTTTTGATATGATAGAATCTGAACGATTGATCATGAAATTCGGTATAAATAAAATATGCTTACCATATTTAGTTGGATTGGTGATAACATCGTTAACAACATCATAAGCATCTCCAAATTTGAAGCTTGCATTAGGAAGCTTAGTGGTTAAATCATCTACTAAATTGCCAGTAGCTTTATTAAAGCCAAGGGCTAATTTGTTAGTTCTTTCTTGACACTCTCCAGATGTACTTAACACCCTTTGGAGAGGAATACAGCCCATTGGTCCTAGCCCAAATACCATCACCTGCCTTGCACCTAAACTATGCAATGTCTGTATGAACGATTAAAAAAAATAATTGAAAAAATCCCATTAGAAAAATTAAATTTTAATGAATTATTCTTTTTTTTTTTTTGTTAATTATCAATTCAGTTACCTTAAGTTGTCCTCCAAGTGTTTCCATTAAATAATTAATGAAACCTTGATCATTGTACTTCCATGAGTCACTATAAACTGGCATCAAGTAATTGTTAATGAAGTCATTACTTCCTAAAGCAACCACATATATAGCTTCTTGGAAGAACTTTTTTGCCTCTTCTTCACCAATTCTGGCTATGATTAATCGCTGTGTTCCTTCAAATAACTCGATTTGCTTGTTGAGAGAAAACCTTTGAATCTGCAACCATTTTTATTAAGTTTTTATTGTGATCATATACGTAAATTATGAATTTCAACTCTGATTTGAACCAAATTAAAAAAAAAAAGAAGAAGAAGAAATGATGACTTACGAATAAGCCACCAGTTTCATTCAAAATCCCACCACCACCGGAGGCATAATTTACACCGCTGTCTAAGATCACATCTTCTGTTAAAGATGGATCAAGAAAAGCTGGTGGCCTTGGCAAACCCATGTTGTCACCTGCGTAAAATAACAAAAGAAGATTATACGTAAATTCAAAAATTACCACAAAAAAGATTTTAATTAGTCAATAATTACCAATAATATCAGCAACAGTGCGGCCATTACTAAACCTTCCATTAGGCAGGCCATTGCCAAAGTCGATACCATACCAAGGCAAGCTGGCCTGAGCAAGACTTTTGGGAAGGTTCATATTGTTACCCACGTCTGATAATGAATCTCCGAAGATAAATTGCACGATCTTGCATTGGCATCCATTAATTGCGAGACCCAGTAATATGGCTAAGATTAGTACAGCCAACTTCATGTTTGAAAAACAAGTTGCTTGTGTTTTGTTTATGTGTTTGAGAAAGATTTTGGATTTGGATTTTAAACATGTGTTTGAAGTTGGAAACAGTGAGACAAGAAAAGGTGAGGATGGTTGGATGAACCAACTGTTTAGTCATTCAAACCTACTGCAACTACTTTTGCTAGATTGTTACAACCGCATTGTAAACAACATTTGCGGGCTAAGAGATTTTTTTCCTTTTGACAGTTAGTTAGTTGAACTTGCTAATATGAAAATATTGGACTTTGAATTTTATAATAGTTTAGTTATTAGTATATCATTAATTTAATAATAATGAAGATTGTAAATTTAAAATCTAAATTATTATTGATGAGATATGCTTTTCGAAATTTTTATGATGAGTTGATCTTTTATTTATTTTCTTGCATAAATGTCCAAAATTCAGAAGAGATTTCTTTCAATACACGACGAAGTTTCTTTGTGAACAAACTGAAATCTTGTTGATAGGAATTCTTACAAAGCCAGTATATTGAATTATGTAATATTATAGTGATAAAATTTAAATATAATTTACTCTTTTGGATGAACTGGTGATTTTAATTTACAATTGCACCCAATTTACACAGTTGGATATCTTTGGTCTTTCGTAGCTCTAAAGATACAATATTTTTATTCAGATTTTTTCATTGTATTGAAGCAATGCTCAGCCATTAAGATAAGAATCGTTTTTATAATTTTTCTATTATGATTTTCTATTTTTTTTAATAAAAATTCTACCCTCAACAAACATTCATATGAGAGTCGATTGTACTCGGAATTATTTTTTCTTCTTGAACAATATACAATATTTAAATTGGATATGACGATTATTGGTAATTAATTTCATCCAATATCTCAAAATGTCCAAAAAGAAATTTCATTAAATCTAACCTTTAATCAAATCGGGTGAAAAATTCTTGATTTATAAATAAGTTTGAATGACAACTTTGATCACTCAAAATTCATTTTCACAACATTACTGTGAAGGAAACTGTCTGGAGAAAAAATTAGATGGGTTAACAAAAATGACCCGTGTAATTTCATAAAATTTTTCATGTATTATTTATTGTTAAAGTAAATCGATTATTTATTTAAAAAAAATAATAAAATACCATTAATTTTTTTAATTTCAAACATAATGCAATTAATCTCGAAATTTTATTTTCAGATAAAGTCGAAAAATAAGAGAGTGCAATTTTCATAATATGTAAAAAGATTTACTAGCTTTCAGTTCCCAATTGATCTTCCAAGCTGTCGTGTCCTATTTAGAAAGATTGAAGTTGTGAAAAGGTTGAAAGCCCTGGACGCATTGCAAGAGAGAGGGTGATTTGTTGGGCGGGCTCCAATTTTCAAAAGCCTTTGCGGCAAAACAAGACAAGACTGGTCGAATCAGACTAGCCCAGATACGGCACAAACCAATAAAAACTTTTTTCAGCGGCAAGAGTTTTTATCAATTTTACATCCGATAGACCTTTTAATTAATTAAAAAAATATTATGAAAAGGAAAATGAATATTTTTATAAAATTATAATATATAATTTAATCCTGAATTTTTATAAAAATTCATTTATTTATTTCTAATAATTTCACGTCAATTTATGTTAATTATATTACATTTTAAGACTTTTGATTTATAATATTGATTAGATATATATTTAGTAAAATTTTAAGGGCAGTTCTTAATCATTATTTTTATTATTTTTTTGAAGTTCCAACATAAACTATTAATTCAATTAGGGTTCTTAACGATTACTATGCATGATATCTCAGGTGAATCAAAATAAAAAGAAATGACCATAAAAAAGCCTTGACGACGTGGCACAACATGAGCCACTTGCTCAACATAAAAAAACTACTAAAATTCCTAAACTATCACACTAAAGTACAATAATTCACCGCATCCCCCACAATCTATCCAAATCCAATCCTCACGCTTGAGTTTCTTCATCCAACGGCCACTTTCCCTTGATATCCTTAACCATATCCACTGATGAACTAGCAAAATCTCAACTGCCAAACACAACCCACAAAAACCATCCCTGCACTTCTCGCTCTCAGTCACTCGCTCACTCACTCCTCAAACAAAATGACTTCCTCCATTGTCTTCAAGTCCTTCACCGGACTGCGTCATTCCTCCGCTGCAGAACCACCCAAATTCCACTCCCAAGCCACCGCCATTTCCCCTCCTAACCACCACCGCCGCTTAAAAATAACAGCCAGCAAATTCAGCCCCAAGCTTAAAAACCGCAACCTTCGAGTTGCCGTAATCGGCGGTGGCCCTGCTGGTGGAGCAGCCGCTGAGACTCTGGCGAAAGGTGGTATTGAGACGTACCTAATCGAACGTAAGCTCGACAACTGCAAACCATGCGGCGGAGCTATTCCTCTTTGCATGGTTGGCGAATTCGACCTTCCGTTGGACATCATTGACAGGAAAGTGACCAAAATGAAGATGATTTCACCTTCCAACATCGCCGTCGACATTGGACAAACGCTGAAACCTCACGAGTATATTGGAATGGTGAGGCGCGAGGTACTGGACTCTTACTTGCGAGAGAGAGCAGCTAGTAATGGGGCTGAAGTTATTAATGGATTGTTCTTAAAAATGGATATTCCAAAGGGTGGTAGGGGCAGCGATACTGCGCCTTATGTCTTGCATTATACAGAATACGATGGGAGGAAAGGCGCGACAGGGGAGAAGAAGACTCTAGAAGTTGATGCGGTGATTGGCGCTGATGGCGCCAATTCTCGTGTTGCCAAGTCCATTGGTGCCGGCGATTATGACTACGCTATTGCTTTTCAGGTATTTTAATTATACTCTAAATTTCACAGATCGGCGTTTCTATGGATGATACTTGATTAGGCCCAATTTGAACAAAAAGAGCCAACATTTAGCATCTTTGCACAATTTTAGGCTATGGTTTGGTTTGTTGAGCGGTAATGGAAATTAGATTAATATTTCAAAATCTTAAGTTCAATGTTTAAAATTGTACTGAAACATTTAGTAAAAACTGGGAATGATGGCTTATAAATCTCGGGTGAAAACCCTAGTCAGAGCCAATGTAATAAAGAAATTTACTAATTTGGCTTTGTTTGAAAATTAACCTTAATTTGCATATATAATTAATATATGCAGGAGAGAATCAAAATCCCAGATGAAAAGATGGTGTACTATGAGAACCTAGCAGAAATGTATGTTGGTGATGATGTTTCACCAGACTTCTATGGATGGGTTTTCCCCAAATGTGACCACGTAGCTGTTGGAACTGGCACAGTGACTCACAAAGGGGATATCAAGAAATTTCAACTAGCTACAAGAAACAGAGCCAAAGACAAGATTCTCGGAGGCAAGATAATTAGAGTTGAAGCACATCCAATACCAGAACACCCCAGGCCACGCAGACTATTAAATAGAGTAGCATTAGTAGGTGATGCAGCAGGGTATGTGACAAAATGCTCCGGCGAAGGCATTTATTTTGCTGCAAAGAGTGGAAGAATGTGCGCGGAAGCCATTGTTGAAGGTTCAGAGAATGGAAAGAGAATGGTAGATGAAAGTGATCTGAGGAAGTATTTGGAGAAATGGGATAAGACTTATTGGCCTACCTACAAGGTTTTGGATGTGTTGCAGAAAGTTTTCTATAGATCAAACCCAGCAAGAGAAGCATTTGTGGAGATGTGCGCAGATGAGTATGTGCAGAAGATGACATTTGATAGCTATTTGTATAAGAGGGTGGTTCCTGGAAATCCTTTGGATGATATTAAGTTGGCCTTGAATACCATTGGAAGCTTGGTTAGGGCTAATGCTCTTAGAAGGGAAATGGATAAGCTCAGTGTATGAGTAAGAACAACTAATTAAATTTTTAATTAACCACTACCCACTGGTTTGAGAAACTATGCTAGCTTTTATGTGTTTTTTCACCCTGGCTTGTATACTATATTTATAATTTTGCATAATTGATTAGCAAAATTATCACATTCTATTATTGTTGTGTTTTTGGTTTATCAAGCAAGCTGGGATTGAACTTAAACTTTTGTTGTTCTGAAAATGATTTAGATCAAATTTGAAGATGGTTTGATGTAATTGTAAAGTTACTCCTTCAGTGATTTAAAGGTCACGGTTCAATCCGTGGAAACAGATGGTTTCTCTACAAAATCATTTCTTCTCGAAATCTATGAATGTGTAATATTTCATGCATTGGGTCACATTTTAAAACTTGGGATTGGATTAGATTACATTTCTTAGGCATATTAAAAATTAAGCTCTGTGACTCAGATAGTAACGCAGACTGAACATGTGAAAATAACTTTCGATGCGTCTGTAAGGAGAGGCGATGAACTTTAAATATAATTAAATTCCAAACGAAAACGAAATTAATAGGTCCTTGATATTGAGATTCGGGTATCAATTGTTTGCAAAAAAAGTTTTGAACTAAAAGGTGTCCCAAAGATAAAAGCGAATAGGCAACTGGCCATGTAATTGATTTCTTAATTAGAAAAGTGGGGTTTTGATTTTGATTCAAAAGCCCTTCGACTTTTATTGCATGGCTCAATGATTTAAGCAAAGGCCAATTTTTGGTAATATTTATTTTATGGGTTTGGTAGCATTCCTTTATGACCATTGTTCTTGATAATAATAAAATCACACTTATACCCTCAACCTTCAATACCATTCTCTAATCCTTAAAATTCTAAAACCTAAATGTTAACCTTAATTTTAAAATCCTAAAAATTTGAACTCTCTAATTTTATTATTTTTTATAATTTATCCGTTCACAAATAAATGTCACATTTGCACTTTTTTTTCTTTTTTAAAAGAACCATTTAAAGACATATCATATAAACAGAGATTTTTATGAATTATACCAATTAATATTCGTCATTTATAAAGAATTTCAAATTGAGAAAAAAAATTATTATTTCTAAAATTTTAGAAATGTGATATTTATTTGTCAATAAAAGGCAATATTCATATATAGTTTCCCTTTTAATTCAAATCACACTGAACAAAAACTTCTATCTAATCAAAAGTCACCATTACAACATTACAAATTATTACGTCATCCTGTCGTTTTCTTTGCCATTTTTATTTGATCGATACGTTTCGTTTGCATTCTCTTTGCCATGCCATGTATAAACGACAAACGCTTGAAACTAACTTCTTTAAAAAGAAATTACAAATTTATTGAAACTCTTAATTAATTAGTTATTAAAAAAAACTTTCATGAAAAAATTATATAACCAACTCAAAAATTAACATAAACTTTGAAGATGTAAATCATATTTTAATTTCATTGAATTTAAAAAATTATGATAAAAAAATATCATTAAATTAAAACTCACGAAAAAGTATATTATTATTAAAAGAAAAATCTCACGTGAGACGTTATGAAAGAAAAAGGAAAGAAAAAGTTGCACGAAATTACCGAGTTTTGATAAAAATGATGCTTTTCAAAATATTATTTTCTAATTTAACGTAATTTTAAAACTATTTATTAATATAATATTTGTCCTATTATAGAGAGACTGTTGTACTAAAATCACGAACTCACTTAGTGGTTTTAGTGCAATAGAAAAAATAATATATATCGATAAGCAGTCAGTAAAAAGTAATTATATGAACAAATAGTAATTTTTATTTTTAATTGTGACCACCAATCCAATTAGTGGTTTTTATATTAAATGAAAACTTTAAATTGTCAATTTGTCTTTTTACTCAAACAAACAATTCATTTATTAGTTTTAATGCAGCTATAAGATGTGACGATTAGTCAGTAAAAAGTACATGGTAGTATTTTGTTACATTAGATTAACTATTGATTTTAATGAAAAGATATTTATGTACTCAAAATTTTTTTTCACAAGACCACACATATGATATGGTGGTTTTGACTCATCATTACTTTAAGTTAAATAATAATAATATAAGTTTTCTTACACTGTTAAAAATTAACATGAGTAATAAAGTGTTTCTATTTGAACTTGTATTATGTTAAAAATGTCTTAAAAACTAATACATGGAAAATTAATTATATTAATGCTTATTCATATGTCCTCCTGCACCACATCTTCGAAGCCTCCTATGATGACGTGGGTTTCTGTGTATTGCATCTTCATCGGTACTTTGATATTTTTCTCCATGATCAATATTTATATCGATACTCATATAAAGAGTTTAAATCACATCCATAGATAGTTGTTGTGGACTAGAAAATGTCAGACAAGTTTGTTTATTTGTACCATCATTTTTTGAAAGAAATTATTAAATAAATGTTTAGTATGAGATGGATCTCTGTTGCTCGGGTGTCATTATTTTTCAAAGAAATTATTAAATAAATATTTAGCATCAAATGTAAATCCATCACGTGTGTCGAAAAATACCATAGGAGTATTGAAAGTAGGTACTATATATTGAAATGACATTCCTAGTGTTCACATCTCAAAATGCTATTTTTCATGTATATGTATTTTTTGCTGACTAATGGTCATTCCATAATTGCACTAAAACACCAAACGAATTGTGTGTTTTAGTGAAAAGACAAATTGATAATTTAAAATTTAAAATTTTCATTTTATATTAAAATCACCAATTAAATTTGTGGTTTCAATACATAATAAAAATTTTATATAATTACTTTTTGCTAATTGTTAATCAATATAAGTTACTTTTTCTATTAGAGTTTGTAGTTTTAGTGCAATGCTTTTATTTTATGGCCAGACAAATGTTAAATTGAAAAGTAACTTTAAAATAGTAGTGAATTGAGAAATAGTTGTTTGAAAAGTGTTATTTTTGTCGAAACCCAAATTATGGTCTATGGAAAGAGGGTTTCATTGAGATTTTGCGAAAGTGAAATCGAAGCCGCTAAAAGCACGTGACAAAGAAAATAAACCAACGGCCAAGATTTGTTAAAAGCGAAAGAAAAAAAGGGAACATTTTGAGGTAGATTCTTTTTTGTCCCTTCGGCGGTGCAGTCGTTCGTGACAGAGGAGGAAAGAAAATATTTATATATATATAAACCTAATGAGAGGAAAACAGAGGTGTCGATAGCTTATTAGTATCGTTCCAGTTTTTAGAGAGTAGGTGTTGGAAAAGCAGATTCCTCCAAGGCCCGTTGGCGGAGATTTCAACCCATTAGCCCCCAAAACCATTTCCTCTTAAATTCACAATCTAGGGGAAAAAAAATTTTCATATTCATATACATATACATATACAGAAGAAACCTTTTTCTCTAGATCTTTCTTTCAAGGTTTGTTTTCTTTGAAGCTCATTATTTGGTTTTGGTTTTCTATCTTTTATTCTTTTTGCCATGCTTGAGATCTGAAACCCCTTTGTGTTTCTTGGATATGAGTGCAATTCTTGTTTCCTTTTGTTGTTTGACAAAGTAGGATGAAAAAAACTGGATTTGAATATCAATTTTATTCTTGGGTTTAGATCTGATGTGGGTTTGCTTTCATTTTTTTGGTGTCTTGGTTGCTGTTTTCTTTTCCAGTTCCATTCTTGTTCCACAATAAGCAAAATCAAATTTTAATATTTCCTTGAATCTGAATGATAAGTCTGAAACAAAATATTCAAATGCCGAAAGATGCTTATGATTATTCTCCCTTTAGGTTGTTTGAATTGTTGACCTGACTATGCAAAAAAATAGGCTTGCAGGTAGCTATTACACGGCTGCTGGTTATTCATGGCATTTGCGAATGTAATCAGTGACATTTCATTTGTTTGAGAAGATTGATGATGATGTTTCGCTGTTATGTTGCAAGGATAGTTGAACGTGTTCTAAAATTAAACAGAAATGATGATAGGCTTATGTATTTTATAGGATTTGAAGCTGTCAACCATTGCTTAGTTGCATTATTGACCATGTAGCTATTCATGATCTCTTTTATCTGTGCAGTTGTTTCATAAACTCGTGTGCTAACTCTAGACCTCTTTATTTTTATTCTTTTTCATTTTCGTTGCCAATTTACAGTGATAAGATACTTGATTTAGTGTTGTATATTTTTTATTTCAGTATTCTTTTATTTCCATTGCTTTTTTTAGTTTAGGATGACAATTTACTTTCTTGGTTTGTTTCTTAGAATTTAACCAGATTGCTATGCTTCTACTGTGCTGTAAATCTTGGCTAATTTTATAGAGTTTGCTCCTGTAATGTAATTTGCAGTCTTGAAGTTGTTGTGGTAATATATCTTGGTATTTCTTCTTCACCTTTGGTAATAGTTGAAAATAAATGACTTTTGAGGGTCTGACATGTTTGTCATTGCTTTGTATTCAATGCAATTTCGTGTTAGATATGCTACCATAATATTATTGGTAAGGAAGTTGCAGCTGGGTGTCACTAACTATGTCCGCACTTTTTCTCTGTTTATAATCGTCTTGAAGAAATTTAAGCTTAGAATTAAGAACGTGGAATACCCTTTCTTAACTTCACTTTATACTGATTTACAATGTGTACAACTAGACCTGCAAATAAGTTAGACATGGAGCTTGAGGATAGTACCTTGTACGGCTAAAATAAGAAGTTGGGCATGCATTGACTAGCTGTGATGGTTCTTTCAGGAAGGCTTCATTCACACAGAAGCAATCATGGTGGTAGAAGCTATTCATGTAGAAATGTGGATATTGCATTTCAGTTTAGCATTCCATTATGTATCTTTGCAAAGTTAGGATATGGTATCACTATTTGAGGATGTCTGTTATTTGTGTTCTTTTTTGCCTCTTTGTTGTCCAAGGTCCATTGTTTAGATAAATTATATTGCATTGCTTGTTGTGTATCTGCAATGACTTCATCTTTGGCCCTTTGTTTCACAGATTATACAAGATGGCAGCAACATCGGCCGCAACCTTTTCAGTTGGATCAGCTGTCTCTTTTGGCCCCAAAG
Source organism: Jatropha multifida (assembly GCA_948099535.1). Taxonomy (NCBI): domain Eukaryota; kingdom Viridiplantae; phylum Streptophyta; class Magnoliopsida; order Malpighiales; family Euphorbiaceae; genus Jatropha; species Jatropha multifida. The sequence continues at coordinate 76,235 of CANUEX010011338.1, forward strand.
CAAGTCAACTTCCACAGTCAAAATCCTTTGCAGTGAAGTTCAACTCCCAGAACACACTTGCAAGCTATAGTGGTCTCAAGGCATCAACCTCTGTGAATTTTGAATCAGAATCATCCTTCTTTGGCAAGGAAAGTGTTGTGGCCCTTCGTGGATCTTTTGCTTCAAAAGCCAAAAAGTCGAGCCAAAGTTCACAGCATCACCTAAACCCGCAGGCATCTTACAAAGTGGCAATTCTTGGAGCTGCTGGAGGGATAGGTCAACCCCTTGCACTTCTAGTCAAGATGTCCCCATTGGTTTCAGCCCTCCATCTGTATGATATAGCAAATGTCAAGGGAGTTGCTGCTGACCTCAGCCATTGTAACACTCCCTCGCAAGTTCTGGATTTTACTGGGGCTTCTGAGTTGGCCAATTCTTTGAAAGGTGTAGATGTTGTTGTTATACCTGCTGGAGTTCCAAGAAAGCCTGGTATGACCCGTGACGACCTCTTCAACATCAATGCCAACATTGTGAAGACCTTGGTTGAGGCTGTCGCTGATAACGCTCCTGAAGCTTTCATCCACATTATCAGCAATCCAGTCAACTCTACAGTGCCAATTGCTGCTGAAGTTTTGAAGCAGAAGGGTGTCTATGATCCAAAGAAGCTCTTTGGAGTTACTACACTTGATGTTGTTAGGGCAAACACATTTGTTGCTCAGAAGAAGAACCTCAAGCTCATTGATGTTGATGTTCCAGTTGTGGGAGGACATGCAGGGATTACCATTCTTCCCCTTCTGTCCAAGACGAAACCCTCTGTTAGTTTCAGTGATGATGAAGTGAAGGAGCTAACTGTGAGGATCCAGAATGCTGGAACAGAAGTCGTGGAAGCAAAAGCTGGTGCTGGATCTGCTACCCTGTCAATGGCATATGCAGCAGCCAGATTTGTCGAGTCTTCTCTCCGTGCACTCGATGGAGATGGTGATGTCTATGAGTGCTCTTTTGTGCAGTCAGATCTTACGGATCTTCCATTCTTTGCATCAAGAGTAAAACTTGGAAGGAAGGGGGTTGAAGCTATCATTTCATCCGACCTCCAAGGTTTGACAGAGTATGAGCAGAAGGCACTGGAAAATCTAAAGCCTGAACTGAAGGCCAGCATTGAGAAAGGCATTGCATTTGCTCAGAAGCAACCGGTGGCTGCGTAGAGAGTTAGTTCACAAAGCCCTAACTACAGTAAAATGCAGGTCTTAACAAAGTGTGGCAAAAGCTGATAATATTTTTGTTGTGATTCATCATAGCATCAGCGCATCAGTTTTGTAGAATTTTCTTCTCTTTCGTTTGTCTTTGTATGTCATGGAGCACTTTTAATAGGAGCTACTTGGAAAATTTATATTAGTGTTGTAGATTGAAAAGTTGCAGTCATTATCAACGAGAGCTTGTAATATTTGTCTCTTTGAATAAGACAGCTGGTGCACCATATTACAGAAAAACTCGAGGAATTTTTTGTAACATCCATCTGTCTTTCTATATGCATAGGAACGCACAGCATGTGCTAAATTTGACCCTGTCATGGATTCATTTCTTTTATGAAGATCTTATTACTAATGCTTGTTGGAACTTGGCCTCAGATCATGTTGGAAGCAGTTGCAGTAGCAGATGCCCACGCATATTCTTTCTTTGATGATCAATATGGTTATGAATTCCATATTAAAAGAAAAAGCTGACTGTCATGATTTTTTCCGAGGGAAACATTTCCTGTACACGTCTATTCCAATTTTTTTCCTTTTTGATCGCTAACAATAAACTTAAAGAACCCATTTTTTTAAAAGAAGGAACAGATCTTTTCTGTGGTATCTTTGAAAACGAAGAACGTATCTAAAATTCACATCTTATTCTAAACTATCAACTGCAAGTTAATTAAAATAAAATCAAAATATGTATCAATATCAGGGGCCATAAAACATGTTACCGAGAAACTTTCATTATAAAATGATCCGGTAGTTTCTTGTTCATGACAAGTTACTCATTTGAATATTTCAAACAATTCATTGATCATTTATGATTAAACTACAATAATCCCTTTACTTTGTCCTATCAAGCTGTAAAATACATGTTGTCACTTGTCTGAGAAAATACAAAAAAATTATGAATCCTGTTATGCATGAGGTTCAGTATCAGTCCAAAAAAATTCCAAAATCCTCTCACAATTCAGCTGCAGAACAACCCTTACCTGAATCTGCTGCTCCTTTCTCCTTTTTTCTTTGACATCGTGAGATGATCCACGGCTTAGGAATGCCAAAATTTAAACCGTTCGTGTGTCCTGTCAAGACAAATTGATCCCCATTGAAGCTGGTCCTTTCACTTGCTGTAAAAATATCTCTAACTGCTTCCTGATACTTAATATTTGTGTTGTCCAGCCCCGAATGTTGCGTCCTGATAATAGTCTCCAACTACCATCACCAGAAGTCATTGCAAGAACAGCTTCCTTCACGGAAATGATGAAACCTAGTACGATCCCTAATAATTATTTGTCGATTATAAACCCCAGAAACAAACTTAGCAAAATTGTGGCAATCAACACAAGTCCGAAGATTCTTGGCTACTCTGATTGTTGTGCCAGGAGGTGTTGCAAGAATTCCAAATGCAATTGCCAACTTCTCGCTATGATAAGGAAGTACATATTGTTTTTCTTCTGCACCCAAATTGTGCAATTCAGATGTTATTTCAACAACATAGCCAGCAATCTTGAGCTGCTTATTGATCTCATCAAGCATCTCGTAAATTTCATCCTTTCGTGGATGAGAAACATCATCCACAACAAACTCATGAACCTGACCGTTCAATTCAATTGAACTACAGCCAGGTGTAGTTTGTATTCCTTTCTCCTTCATAAACTTTCTCAGTTCTGTCACCTTCTCCCAATTCCCAACTGAAGAATATATATTTAACAATAAAATATAATCCCCAGCCTCTTGTGCCTTAAGCTCAATTAAATGTCCAACCACTCGTTCTGCAAGCATAACATGCAGATGAATCCTACAAGCCCCAAGCAAAGTCCTCCATATTGTTGAATCTGGCTTGACCTTCATTGACATTACAAGCTGATATGCCTCATCAAGTTGACCAGCACGACCTAAAAGATCAACAATACATCCATAATGATGAACATTAGGAGCAATACCAAATTCTCGGTTCATTCTTTCAAGAAACAGCATTCCCTCATCAACCAACCCGCAATGGCTACAAGCAGAGAGAACTCCAGTAAAAGTTTGATCATCAGGCAAAATGCCAATTCTTAGCATTTCTCCAAATGCTTGAATAGCTTCTCTTCCATGCCCATTCATTGCAAAACCAGAAATCATTGCACTCCAGGTAACCACATTTTTCTTAGGCATTCTCTTGAATACATTATAGGCCTTATCCAAACACCCACACCGCGAATACATTGCTATAAGCGAATTGCACAGATTCATTGCATCACCATACCCGTGTTCTTCAACATATCCATGAACCTTTTCACCAAATTCAAGAGCACCCAAGTTCGAACAAGCCTGAAGCAGAAGCAAGCAGGTAACATCATCTGGTTCGCATCCAAACTCACCACTCGCCAAAACATCAAATACACCTAAGACATCCCTGGTCCTATGGTTGCGAATATAACAAGAAATCAACACATTCCAAGCAACAGTATCTCTTTGAGGTATATCATCAAATACTTTGTATGCTTCATTACCCTTCTGGCAAATCGAATATAAATCCATCAAATTAGTAAGTAATAAACTATCTGACTGATGCCCATCTCTTAAAATCCTTGCATGAACCTGTACACCGCCCACTAAAGAACAAACTTTAACGAAACACTTAACAACAAAGGATAATGATATCGGGTCTGCACGTAGACCTCGCTTTCTCATTTGCTGATACATATAAAATCCTTCAATTGGTGAGTTGCTCGAAGAGTAAGCTCTTATCATGGTGTTATAGTGGAAAACAGATGGGTTTGGGGTTTGAGAGAAAATTTGGCGGGAATAGCCGACATCTTGGAAAGGAGAGAGTGCTACACGAGATAAAAAAGGGGAAGAGATTGTGGGTTTTTGGAAGAGTGAGGTGCGAATGAGTTGCGCATGGATCTGGAGCAAATGCGACTTTTGGGTGCATGATTTTATAAGGGATATTAACTGTCGTTGAAGAAGATAATAATAATCCTGAAGTGGCTTTGCCAGTGAAGGAATTGTGCTAGCGGTGCCGGTGGTGAAACGGGAGATTTGAAACATTTGATTTTTGTTTCCGTTTTGACGGGATTTTGTTTTGTTTATCAAATAACTCCGCGGCTAATACATAAACAAAATTATGGTAAATTATTATCGAGTCATTCATATTTGGTGTAATTAATATGTTCACCCTTTTATTTTCAAAAATAAATTAAATAAATTACAATTCGTACTACAATAGGCTTCAAGGAACCTCAATTTAACACAGATTGCACAAGCTGAGTACTATAAAGATGCTAAGACATTACACTATATTTACCAAAATCAAAGTCTGAAAAAACAAAAAAAAGAGACACAAAATGCTTCCTTAAACTGCTTTACATAGATTAATTGGAATAATCAGAATATAACTAACTAGAACATCAAATTGTCATAAGGAAAAGGAACTTCCAAAAGTGATTTAATCTCTTCATCATCATCGTCATCTTCTTCTTCTTGATATTCATTTGCAGTCATATAATCATGAGCTGTGGTGGCAATTAGACTACCACTGGAAGAAGAAGAACAATTACCCATAAGCTTTCTCTTCTTATAATTTGCCTTAAAACAAGCTTGTCTCAGCCTTTTTGTTTTATGCTCAAGATCCATATCAGGCATTTCCTCAAGCATCCTCTTTTCTCTCTCCAATATTTCAATGGCTTCTTTTAGTTTCTCTTCACTTTCTTTTCCCTCCACCTTCATTTCCTACACATAAAATAAATTCACTTCATCAATTTAAAATATAATACGCATAAATGTTCCTAAATCCATACAAAATCTATAATATTATGAGACTTGATATGAACAAGAACACTAATAAATATCTGTATTTCCTTAATTTTTTTTTTCAGGTTACCTGCAGATTCTTAACTAGGGTTTGCAGACTCATTAGTTTCCTGTGAGGCCATCTTCTAATATCCAATTCTCTGCATCTTTTCTTCAAAAGGGTTAAACCTACATTGAGTTCTTTTGCAGCTTGAGTTATGGGCATGTAAAAATATTTTGATATTCTCTCCCTGGTTAAAGCTTTTGAAATGCTGTTGTTACTAACTTTCTCCTCTCTGCATTTTTTAACCTTCTTCTTATCTTCTGTTAATCCTCTCATTGATGAATCTTGACTGTCTGTGTCACCCAAAAGAAGCAACGGTTTTTGTGGCTCAAATAATGGACCCAACTCTTTCCATACACCAAGGCCATTTATATCCTCTGCAACTAACATAATATATCACATAAAAAAATTATTTGCAGAACTAACTACTCCATTATTATAATACTTAACTAAAATATATCTACAAATAAGAGTAGGTAAGAATTACCTTCACTTTGTTCAATGTCCAGTGAAGCATATAAAGGATCAGAAACAAAAGGATGACAGTCAAGAAAGCTTTCTTGTACAGAAAGCTGACTGTGCCAATCTACCACCAAAGAAAAAGGATTTCCACTAAAAAGAAACGGGGAAAAAAAATATAATAAACTTACAAAGAAGACAACTTATTAAGTAAAAAGACACTCTAAAGGTTATGATATCAATTATGATTAAAAATTTTAAAAAAAGAAAAGAAGACTGTCCATTACCAGAAATCGAAGGGCGGCAACTGGGTTGCTAAGAAAGGATCTTCTTCTTTCGATACAATTTCATTATGCCCCGAAAAACCAGTACTTGCTGCCATTTTTATCTTTTAAAACACAAAAGGAAGAATTATTAGAACAGAAAAGGATGAGTATAAATTTCTTTTCTTTGTTGGAAGAGCAAACTGTGGGTGATGATGAGATTCAATCTAAAAAAGGTATCTGCACAGCATTAATGGCTTTAAGGAAGAAGATGAATCGCAGAGTTTATATATACTGTATAATACAAAAAGCAAATTAACACTAATTGAATCTAAATTAATTAAGGACGAGAGTACTAATTTCTCGGGAATAGAGCGCCGTCGCATGATATAACTGGATATGAATCTATCATAATTACTCATTTATTGATATTTGTGAGAGTTACAATACAAAATGATTATTACTATAAATTTTTCTAATTAATTTCTAATCTTTTTTTTAAAAGAAAAATAGTAATTTCAAGTCTACAAAGATAAGTAGAAAATTAGAAAATTTGCACGTTGCTAGAAGTATTAATTATAGAGTAACACACGTTTTATCGATATCTCCTCCAGAAATTACAATGTGAAAAGTGCTTCGAATTTTTTTTCTTTCGGTAATTATTATTATTATTATCTTGGATTATGCAAATAAGCATGCATGGAAGCCACATGTGAGGGGTTGCAGGCTACCATTTTAGAGGCTTCAAGTAATTATATTGATGGAAGCGTGTGCAGAGAGATTGTTAATGCACTGGTTCATTGAAAACATACGTATCTTATAGGTAGTCAATCTTTTTTGAAGAAGAAACATATATATACCTTCGCAAGGTACAATCATTATTCATCTCTCTGTAGCCAACCTTCATTTTTATAGTTTAATAATTACAATTCGATTATCCGACTATGCCAGAAAGAAAACGAAAAGAAAAAAAGGAGTAAGATAATTATTTTATTTCATCACTCAGAAAAATTTGGTAGTGGTGAGTTTATTATATATGTAACGTACCAATCATTTTCTTTTTCTTTTTTTAGTTATTTATTGGGAATAAATATTTAGGGTTACAGTTATAATACAAACTTGGCAAGTAAATGTTTTATTTATTGTACAAATGATGGCAGACTTAAATCATTATGGTATTATTAGCTTTAAAGGGTAACGAAAAGGTAACAGTAATAGTTATTAATCACTTGTTTTTATAGATTGAGGTCGTGGATTAGAAGTAGATCCCACAACTATGGAACTCATGGAGAGACCATCTATATTGGATTATAGATATAAAAATTATGTGGATCATATTGAATTTTTATTTTTCGCAAATGACACATTTTTATTGTTTACTTATTAATTGATGATTAATCCACTATACCTTTATAATGGTGAATCAATTATATTAATTATAGCAAGATAATATATTGATTACTAATTAATCTTAGAATGTTTATTCCAATAATTAAGTTATTCACGGGTTGGTTAGTTTATACATGACGTACATTGATATTGTTATATCATAAGAAAATGGATTCGTAGTGATTACATCTATTAAGATGAAATTAAAAGAATAAGGTTTATGAAATTGAATTAAAGGGATCCTTTTTTTCCAATTATTTTTTCTTTCTTTTTGGTTTTCCTATGGCTTGCGCTTCAGAATAAGCTACTGACAAATGGCTCGGCATTTGGCAAGCTCTTCAAACTGTGAGCTGTGTGTGGGGGCGTCTGAATCTCTTTTGCATGTGCTGCGTCATTGTTCTTTTGCGCATGGTACCTGGCATGCGCTAATCCCTCCAGACTGGGATAGTTTTCTTGATCAAAATAAAGCTTGTTCCAGTCGGCTATTTGAAAATTTGACTTCTCAGGCGCTGCATGGGACTGGTTTTCAGTGGTCCTTGTTGTTTGGTTTATTTTGTTGGCGGTTGTGGTCTCGCCGGAATGTGTCTTTGTTTTCGGACGACAGAATTTCTCAAGAGGAGATGTGGTTTCAGGTTATTCAGTTGGCGCATTCAACGATGTCGGACGAGGTGAGCATGGTTGTTATGAGGGTTTCAGCGCCAATTCAGAGGGCGAAGTGGATTTCATGGTGTCCGCCGGAGGGGTCTGCTATTAAGCTTAATAGCGATGGGTCTGTGAAGAGAGATGCAGCGGGTGGAGGAGGTGTCTTTCGAGATGGTAGGGGGACTTGGATCAAGGGGTTTGCGGCTAATTTAGGCAGCTGCTCGGTGCATAATGCAGAGTCTGCATGGAGTAATGATGGCTGTTAATTTGCGAATCAAAGTCAAATCCCCGATCATCTGCTTGCAATAAACTAGGGAATGGTTCTATCGTCTAACTACAGTTTATAATTAGCATAATGCTATCAATACAAAGAGATTTACTTGGAGAAAAGGAGGAAGAACAGTGGAAAATGCATAGCTCAAAACACGAAAGAGATAATATTGCCAAAATTAGGGTCTCCAACACTAATCAGAAACCACTCAATAGAAACCACTCAATTTTAAGAGTCAAAACCAGGACAAAAGTAGCAGCTAAGATGGGTAAATACAGAAGGAAAACAAGTTAGATTTTTCCTCCAAACCTTTTACCCCAGGTAAATCAAAGAAATGCTTCAGTTTCTCGATTTACCACCTCTTCCACGGCCTCGGCCTCGGCTTCGTCCACCTCTTCCACCACCACCTCCTTTACTTCCATGACCCTTGTTTCCATCATGTTTTATTTTCATGTCTTCGGGCAGAGGAAGTATTTTATCTACACACTTCCTGAAGCTAAAATCGTCAACAGTATCATCATCCCTAATCAGGAAGAGGCATCGACTGTTCCACATTGGATGATATCGGACTTGGAAAGCTCGGATCCCAACACCAATCTTTTTCTCAGGTTCTGTGTGGCCCTTTTTAAGCAAGTCCAACAACACCATCTGCTCATACTGCAATGTTTAACAATAGACAAACACATTACTATAATGGCACATATACTTGGATAACAACAGGCGAAACACTATTGCAGCCATAAAAATTCATACAAGACAGTAATTAAATACAACTATTGCACTCGAGACAATAAACATTGACCAATGACAAGATTTGAGAGTTGAGTTGCAAAGTATTGTGGGGGCCTATTACAAATAGGAAAAAACCATGGAATATTAGTACCCACCGTCATAAAAATCAATGTATTCCATCATGCCTTCCAGATTGACATTACTGATCCAAACTTCAACTAGATCATTCATAGCCACCAGGAAAGCATGCAACAAAGGTAGTTTGAGGCACCAGTCTAAGTATTGAGACTCAAGAATTTTCACTCCAAATTCACTAAGCTTTGAGGGGAATGGATAGCCAAAAAGAGGCAGAGATGTTTTCATATATTCAGGGATAAATAAAATTTATCTACTGAAAAATGTTTGGAAAAGCAAATGCAACTGCCCCTTAAAACCTAAACTTTTTTATTTTTCACACCGACAATTAACATTCATATAGGCTGTTTGATATCTTCTCCTTGGACTTAAATCCAATTCAATGCGCAAGAATCTAAATCAAAAGATTATTACATGATCAAACTTATAATACATTTACCAAGCCAATTATATGTGCAATAAATCAAAAGATTACTACATGCAGAGTTATAATCCAACTTAATACTAAACAATTCCCAATATCACAAACAGCAGACAAAATCACAAAACCATATAACAATTTCCATCAAAATTGATAAAACTTGCAATGAACTAATACCAGTTATCCACAAAATTCGATGATTACCATTAAAAAAAAATAGCATCATAACAAGCCAAGCCAACATTCTTAGCCAATTCAACAACTATTCATAATTGCAAATACACAAAATTTCAACCCAATAATGCAATTATTTTGAGAAATATAAAACGGTTACCTTGTTGATATTGAGATTGGGAGGCCAGAAGTGGAGAAAATTGTAAAAGTAATCAAACATCTCCACTGAAGAGCCAAAAGTTTTCGGACCCAAACTCACCGGTCCCGACTCCTGCTTCGCCTCCTCCTCTTCCTCTTCGCGTTCATTCCCCTTCTCCTCTCCTTCAACCTTCTCCAGTCTCTCTTCCTCCACTGACTTATCCACCTTCTGCTTCTTCGATACCTCATCGTTTCCTTTCTCCTCCTCCTCCTCCTCCCTCGTTCGCTTGGTGCCATTCGCGGCCGATTCCTCCGCGAGATCCATGTCTTCTGCTGCGGCTGAGCTCATTTGCTCCTGGTTGATCTCGGCAGGCTCGTTTGCTTTCTCTTCTGCCATGCTTATGCGATGAAGAGAGCCAAAACCCTACCTTTTAAACCTCCTCCACTAGGTGCGTCGTGGTCGAGAGTTTTATATTGGCGGAATGCTGGTGCTGGCCTTCGGATCCGGGTCAATTTGAAAACATTAGGACTTGGGGAGTAAATCTCTATGTTAATGGACCGAAAAAATATCATATTCGAAGCCCATTAAACTTCTCTCTCTATATCAATGAATTTTTATTGACATATATTAAAATCATATTAATATTATTATTATTTAAAAATACATAATATTTGTCATTAGTTTACCGATTAATTTAATTATAAGTTAAAGACTTTCTCTAATCAATTATTATAAATACTATATTAGCGAATGAATGATATAATTAATAAAAACAGAGTTTTGACATAATAAAAAAAAAATACCAAGAGCCGTCTCAAAAGCTTATTGTTCAACGGGGCTTAACAACAAAAGGGCTGCATTCCATTAGGGCATTAATAAACTTGGATTGGTCCCTAAAGTTTTGGCTTGGCCGCCAATTGTGGCAAACTTAGAAAAAGTGCTTTTTGATATTCACATAGCATTGCATAATTGTTAGAATTGCGGAGCTTGACTATGATTTGCAGCGGCAAAAACGCGTTCTGCAAAGGTTACATTACATCAACATTCAAAAGCCCTTACTTGTCTCGTAAATGGTCAAATTCTTCCTACCTCTGCAAATGTCTTTAAAAGACTAATAATCACATTTTTATAATTCCTAAACCCTGAGTTTTAAGTCTTATAATAAAATTGCAACTTATTTCATTTAAAATCAGAAATAATTCTATAAACTATTCGACTTCTAGAATGGCGAATTTGGCTCGATACCATGAATTTGGAGAGGGTATAAGTTACTATGATATATTTATTTATAATTAATATATTATTCCTACTAATTTAGAATTGGATTTTTCTGTTTATTTAAAATCTATTGGTGATCAATATTTTTTTAATATTTATTTATAAAATAATAAAACGTTCGCGATAATGTAATAGTTATTTTTAATTATTTCTGATGTCTCGTTTTTAAGATATATTTATGATGAAATTTTTTAGTTAAATAGCAACCATACCTATAACCTTTTACAACTAAATAATCTTAATTCAATAATATTTATTAACTGCAAATCAATCGTGGCATAGGTAGTTCATTGAATTAACCATTTCAAACCTTTAAAAAATTGAATCAAAATTAAACTCGGGTCGTCTTTTTTTCCTTTTAAATTGAATTAAAATTATAATATATTTTTCTGATTTTAATTTAGTTGACAATCAAAATTCTCAAATTAATTTTAATTTAAATTTTTTAAAATTGATTTCAATCTAATTTCAATTTAAATTGAATCCACAATTAGGTACGAGACCATCGAACATCTGCCATTTTACCTCATTTTGTTCATTAATATTTTTATAAATAAATGTATTTAATCCTATCAGTTTGTTTACCTAACTTTTTCAATTTATTTCATTAAATTTCAGATATATAAATTTCCATTAACAGTAGTTTAGTTATTTCTTTTTGTTCGTATTCTCCTCAAAGCCAGTAACTACATTTCATTAATTGATCAGCTTTCCCTTAAAAAAAAATAACAAAAAACTGAATATTCGCTTATTAGTTTTTACCGACGTGCTTGCGAAGGCTTCCAGTAGGGCTTAGAAGACCAAAATAACACGTGGCGTGATTCGATTGCACCTATCAAACGCATCTTCTTGCCGGTAAATGACAGGTGTTGTGATGTCCGTTGCCATAAAAACGAGAAATGGAATTTAAAAAAAAAAAAAAAAAAAGTTAAAAACGAAATCCACGAAAGTCTCAGATGGAGAGCTTCCAAATCCAATGGATTGCCATAACAATTACTTACTACCTAGCTTTACACCAACGTTACCAAACCTAAACCGAACCTCAATTTCCTCTCTCTTTCTTTCTGTCTCTACCTCCATCTATATAAACAATTATTTTTTTACCATTTCAAAGAAAACACAAAAGCGAAGACGAAGACTATAGGCATATATAGAGAGAAGAAGCATAGACTTTTTCGATAAAGTTACGTTTGCCCGGAACCCCAAAGCGTGTTGTATTTTCTTGTTTCGCATTTATAGGTACTTTTCGATTTGCTCCTTGTTAATCTTTGAAGGTATAATTTTGTTTTTTTTTTCTTTTTTTGTGATTTGATCGTGATCTTTGATTGTTTTAGGGTTTTGTATGGATGTTTGAATTGAATAGAAGTGACATTTATGAGGTTCTTTGTTTTGGGTTAGGTTGGGAATTTTGTGCTGTTTCTTTTCTTCCTTTCTTTCCTTATTTTTTTTTTGGCTTGGCCGCTGAGAAAACTGGAGGAAAATTGGCAAAAACTGAACGGTCTGTCTTTTTTCCCCCTCTGTTTGTCTGCTTGGAAGTTGAAATTTTTTCTGTGAGAAATGTAAGTATCTGGACTCAATTAAGTGGGTTGAGCTATAAGATTTATATGGGTTAATGTATTTTGTTGGTGCTTTTAGGAGTTCGATTTTCGATTAAAGTTTTCTAGCATTTTCTTAGTTTTCATACAGGTGGATGAAATGTGTTGACTGTTGACTTTCTATAAATTTGCTTGTTTTATTTGGGTTGTCGCCTCTTAAAACCAGTTATAGTTCATGTTTGCATGATGAAGGGAATGGGATTTATATTTCGCACTAATTAGAGAAATGAAAGGATTTTATATTTGGAATTCTGAAAGACCATACTCCAAGTGCTTTCTGCTGCGTTGCTTGGTAGTCTAAGGATAAGAGGGTGTAGTGGAAACTTGAATGTCTTAACTTTTAATTTGAGCAATTATAACCACTTTAAAGTTTCTAAAGCTCACGACTTTACCTGCATGTGGTAGGTAATTTCATTTCAATATCCTTGCTTTATGTTTGGACTTTGGTGGAGTAACTTGTTCTAATTTGTGTGTATCAGAAAGAGTATTCAATCAAATACCAATGAGTGAACACCTGGTTTTGTGTGCTGAGCGTCTCATAACACCTGAAAGTTTGCAGTCAATGCAAGAAAATAAGGAGCCAGGATCTTCTGGGGGCTGTTCAGCTTCTCATAATGCTAATGACTCCACTTGTGTAATTGATGTTGAAGGGGTGGAGGAACATGGTGTTTCTGGAGAAGAAGAACCACTTATTCAAACAATGGAATGCCGCATTTGTCAGGAGGAGGATTGCATTAATAATTTGGAGGCCCCTTGTGCTTGTAGTGGCAGCTTGAAGGTATTGATATTTGTTATGTTCTTCTCCTCTGTAAATGAAATGTTTATTTTAGATGCGTTTTAAGCAAACTATTCAATGTGGAGAATGTTATTGCTTCTGTTATGTCTGTGTCAATATTGTGAGTATAAAAGGTTTTGTTTAAAAATTGAGTTTATATATGCACACACACACACACACACAGAGAGACAATTGTTTTCAGATTTCAATGATTTCTTATTTTAGTCATGCTTTAACAAATTATACTGGCACGGAACATTGCTCTCTCGTACAATACCCTATATGTTTTCTTCTTTTGTTAAACAATTAGGGGCTTTTCTTTGGTATAAGAGTTTCACTATGCAGCATCTCTACAAGTTTTATTACTCATAAATCTGTTTAATCTTATGGATTAATGATCAAGGCTGACAGATTTTACCTTCCAGTATGCCCACAGGAAATGTGTTCAACGCTGGTGTAATGAAAAAGGAGATATAACTTGTGAGATATGTCATCAGGTAACAAATTCTTGTATTTAGCATCCTTAATTATGTGCTCATGTATTTTTTCCTAGAGTGCTATCTCCATATTAAGGTTTATGTCAATGGGAAATGAAGAAATGTGTTGAAATAAGAAGCCTTGAACAGTTGTATTTTCTATTCCATTGCTTGGTAACATAGTTAAATTATGTGATCATATAAATTGCTTTATGAATTAATGCTTAATTTTTAAGATATCTCATCTCTTACATCATATATTTTTTACAAGGTTTACCTTCTCGAGTGTAGATTCAAAATGTATAACTGCAAATATGGAAGATAAGCAGCTACTTGGGGCAGTTTTACTTCATTTTTTTAAAACTATTTTGGAAATGTAGCTACCCTTTCATGACAGTTGTCATAACAATTTTAGTAAGCTAGAATGGCGGTTTAAGCATTTATGTCATTTGACACGGATGAAATTTGTGGTGCAAATTGCTGAACAGAAAATCTCAGTGTTTGATGATGAAATTTTCTTCTTTTTTATTATTGATTGGCATGACTGCTATTACCTCCTTCATGTTTGTTAAAATTTTTAAGATTATAATAATGTAGCTTTAGTAATTGTGTCTTAAGCAGAAATTGGCATTAATGTTGCAATGATACCATTGCCTGTATGGAAATTTGATGATAATTTATTAAATTTACACTAAGTGTAGTTCTATGGTTGCTTATTCTATTTAAACATTAAGTAGTTCTAATTATGGGATATTGACTGAATTTGTGTTGATATCTGCTAAAAATGTCTTCTCATGGACAGCCTTACCAACATGGTTATACTGCCCCACCGCCGCCCCCTCCATTAGAAGAGACAGCAATTGATATCAGGTAAGTCCAACTTTATACGCTTGGTTCCCAATTTTATTCAATTATAAGATGATTATCTTGAAATTAATGAGCATACACCTGCATGTTATTTCCCTTATCCTGATGAAAAAATATTCTTTTGGTCCATTTATCGGGGGAAAACTATGTTTACTTGTTGGCATTGCAGCTTTCAGTGTATTTAGTAGATCCATTTTTAAATTTCTGCAATCTGCAGGATGAATAACTTACATTGAATGGTTTGGAAGTGTGATTTATCTCATTTCTTGTTCTTTTTTCACAGTGATGGTTGGACTATTGCGGGCTCTCCTTTGGATTTGCATGATCCGCGAATTTTGGCTATGGCAGCAGCAGAACGTCATATTTTGGAGGCCGAGTATGATGAGTATGCTGATTCAAGTGCTAGTGGAGCAGCATTTTGTCGCTCTGCAGCTCTAATTGTAAACCATAATTCTCTTCAAACTCATGTTAACTTTGATAATATTGCAGCATATGGGAACAATATAATATTGATGGCTCTGATTATTAATCATGAAATATTCTGTGGAGTTCATCAGAATTATACTTTCCAGACAGTGCATAGATGAATATCTATGTCATTGTTTCTTCATTGTTTGTTTTTTCTATCATATCTATGGTCTTCTTGGGCTGGCATTGCCTTGGCCTGCAACATCGTGGTTTGTCCATTTTCTGATGTGAAATGGATAAGAAATTATTGGTGTCATCTCTGTGATTCATTTAAATTGACATGAAAACATAAGTTCAGAATTACGTCGTGTTCTAATTTTGATCATGTATGCTTTAATTCATTGCAGTTAATGGCCCTTCTACTCTTAAGGCATGCGATGTCACTTACTGGAGATGGTGATGAAGATGCTTCTACATTTTTTTCTGTAAGTCAAATGTTAAGTATCTATCCTTATTTTGCAAAAGTACAATTTTGTAGTGCTAATCAAAACTGTTCATACTCAACAGCTTTTCCTGATACGGGCTGCTGGTTTTCTTCTCCCTTGTTACATCATGGCCTGGGCCATCAGTATATTGCAGCAACGACGGCAAAGACAGGTTAGTATTAAGCTTCATCTTTACTGTTTCCTTCTCTATTTTGGTCCCACTATGCCCACATTCACTCTCATATTTTCTTTAAATTTCTTTTAGTACTAGAATTTTAAGGTCTTGATATAATTATAGTATTCATCAACTATATAATTGTTTGTTTTCTTTGTATTTTAAATCAGGAAGCGGCAGCACTTGCAGCTTCAGAGGTTGCATTCATGCTGCAAGCTGGGCAACGGCGGAACTTGCAAGTCACCATAGCACCTGGACCTGCAGTAACTCCCCAGCAAGCTGCAACTCCACAACAAGAACCCCTTCAATGATGAATTCATTTCAGAAAAGTGAATGATTGTCTTGCCCATGATTGGCTCATCCCTAATCTTCTTTTTGCCTTTTTTTTTTTTTTCAATTCCAGCTTGCAAATTTTATTTTCGTCTTTTGACATGTGCATGTGCATGTGCATGTACATAAATCCTTGATCACAGCCTTGCCCGTGCTGCTTTAGAAACTTACATGTGGTAGAGCTCGTCTGAAGAGTGAAAATATTCTTCGAATTTAGTTGTAACTATTGGCATGACTGATCATGCATGCATAAAAATGTTCATGTTTATGTCCGTGTTGTATAAAGATTCAAGCAATCATTCCGAATACAGGCGTATGTTAATTCTTTCTTGTTGACACACAAAAACACTAATATAGTTTGTTATATAGCCACTGTCTAGAACACCTGGGTGAGGGAGGGGGCCCCTCTTCTAGTTTCTTTGGTCTCTCAACTAAGATTATATACAGTAATTAAGTTATAGTTGACATATATAGGCTCCACGAATGTGAAAATTCATATATACTGGAAATTTTTCTGGTAATGTTTGAAAGAAAGGTAAGTAATTCATATGAAAAAAAGCAAGAATAAGAAGAACGTTCAAATAATGCAACAGTGAAGGGTGACTTTTGAAAGCAACTACTCGATTAATTTCTTTTCTTTTTGCTTTAATAATGTGCTGCTAAAAGGTGAGAGAGTCCTTAGCCTACTACTGGACTTTTATATCTTCTAACATGTTCTTTCTTAGGTAAGAATTAATGGAGCATATTCTCCTTCCTAAGTTCGATTAATTGACAAGAATCACTAGCATTACCATTTATGAATTGGTACAATTTTTTTACTATGATTTTTCTTAAAAACCGAGGCCAATGAATTTCAATTAAATGATAATTAAATTTTCATATTGGGAATTTAACTTTTAGTTCAAATTTAATTACAATTAAAATTTAGTTCAAAACTGGTTGGAGTTGAACATATGAATTGTTTGTTTTCATTTCCACTATAGAAGTGCATATCTTCTCCGTTTAGTGTATTATATTTATGTCCATTATCAATATATTGAACGTGGTGTTTATTTTAAATTGAAAAGAAATTTAAACAATATATCCATGATTTTTTTTTAAGAAAAAAATGTATATTAACTAGATTTTGAAAAATACGTATAGGGTTCTTGTTAATTTAAATTGTGAGAGATAGATATGGGCTTTATGGATAAACGAGAAACATGAAGAAAAAAGTTGGAGACAGCACACACCAAGAATGGCAAAAAATGGAGAAGCTTAATGAGGTGGTGTTTTGTTTGAAACTTTGAATGGGAGGGCTTAGGGTTGGGCAATCCAAAGATAGAGCAAAGAAAAGCATAAAGGAACCCAATTAGCACAAGGAACCAAGAGACTCTCTCTCTCTCTCTCTTGTTGGTCATTTTTGTTGCATGGAGAGAAGAGCTTGGAATTCTAAAGTTACTCCATTTATTTATTGCATAAAGCAACTTCTTGTTTTTTTTTTCTCCCTCTCCCTTCTTCCCTACATCTCTACTTTTAATATAGGCTTCTTGTTATGTACTGTAGTATTCTATTCTATTAACATGTGGCAGCTGAGCTGTCTCATGGCTTGCTTTTGGCAGCTGAGCTGGTTACTCTTCTGCACATCAAATGCAAGTTTTTTCGATTTCTCCTCTCCCATCACATTGATATTTCAAATTTCTATACTTCTATGGTCTCCAAAGAAACACAAATGAAATATTTGCCATAACGGTTATGAATTATTGTATACCAAAATGATTTATATCAGGATTCGAATAAATACTTTCATTTGACTTTTATTTAAAAAAAATTGATTACCTGAATTAAAATTTTCTCATATTATTTTAAAGATAAGAATCGAGATTGTCGATTATTTCACAGATAAACTTATTTTCATCCATCAAACTAACAAATTTGAGACTAACATTCTTCTTATCAGTGCTTCCAATGTATCTAAAGTAATATTTCCAAGATCCAAACTTGAGCCTAGTTGTTTTGAGCCACAAAGAAGAAAAAAGCTACAAGACGATACGGCTGCAAGGACATGTCAGTTTGGTCGGATGATGTGGCAAGTCCGCTAAGAATTGAATAGGCAAAAATCTATGGTCTTGGTTTGGTAAAAAAGAGCAAGGGCAAATGATAGGGAAATGTGGGGAAACTAAAATGAAAAGATACTTATCTTCCCAAGGATATTGTTCCAATTATAACTTTTTGTTCAAACCTGTCAGAGTCTTCTAAAACAGCCTTATATATCTATGCATATGTACCTGCTTCTATGGCAGGCTTATGATTGAACTGAATCTAAGCCTTCCCTACATGTTTTGGGCCCCTCCTTGTATGCTTTATGGTTCTTTCTTTCTTTTCCTTCCTTCTTTTTCTTTTTTTAACTCTTCCAATCCAAATCCCATAAAAGGATAATTCTTCAGATATAAAGCCTCAGGATTTAGAGAAGAGTTCAGTCTAAGACACACTCCTCATTCTCTAATCATTTTCTGCAAACTAGGGATATATACCTTTGTAATATTTGTTTCTGCAGAATACTTGCAAACATGGCTTTTTTAGTTCATAGAGGAATTCTTCTTCTTCTTTGCATTGGGTACTTATCTTTTCAACCTTACAAGGTCTCTAGCCTTACAAGTATAGATCTTGCCCTCAGATTTAAGCAAGAGCTATTACCATTTGCTCGAACTTCGCGTTTGTTAACCTCCGTTGTTGTCAAAGATTTGCAAACACTTGCAAGTTCTGCGCCTGCGCCTTCCATGGTGTTTGATCCTAATCAGTCTAATAAAAGAACAGTTCGAAAAGGATCTGATCCTATCCATAACAGATGTTGACAGGTTACTCAAAGCTGATATGCAAGCGAAGACCGGAGTTTTCCAGCAAAGGAGGTAATGGCTTGAGGCTGTAACTGATGCAACAGAGAAATGTGCTTCCTCAGCTGTTTCTCAATTTGAGTTTGTTGGATTTTCTAATATATTTATTTGTTTTAGTTAAAGGGTACCTTTCTTTTTTTTTTTTTTTTTTGAGCTGAAGAATTGCAGCTAAAGAGACAGCATCCTCTCTATATTGTGTAGACTTAGGTCCTTAACCATAGGTGAATACATTAAAGATGATGATGCTGTCTCTCCTACACAAGATACAGTGCTTTCCCTAATCTTCTCCACAACAAAAATTTATTGTGTACTTTGTATGTGACCTTAGTTATTGTACTTTACAATGATATACTTGCATGAAACTTTTATAGCTATTGAAGTTTCTCTTTCGCGCGGCGGTTCATCTTATTTTGTGCTGTCCCTTCTCTTCTATTGCTAGTGGTCAAGCAATTATCAATATGCTTTTTAAACAGAATCCTATAAAGATGATAGTCATTTGATGAGAAAAAAACACCATCTACAACATAAAAACCAATAAAATCTACAGTAAATGGGACTACAGGGCGTAGACAGTAAACGTCATTGCAAATCTTCTTCAAAATAAATAAATAAATGAAGGTTGTATCTTGTCAAAAAAAAAAATGCAGCCCAGCAAAAAGCCATCTTTGTCTATGGGCATAAGACAAAGATACGTGAAGTTTTCCAATGGCTACTTGTCATTAAATTACTGAATCTGGGATCTGCGATATCTGTTCTTTCTGTGAAGTGTTAATCGCACTGAAGAAGTTCTACGTGATACTGCCTTCCAGATCATATCTACAGCATCACCAGGCTGAGATGGATACTGATATTCAAAATATGAAGCAATTTCCTTTAATCTTTCCCACATCATGGTCCACTTGTCTCTCTTGATATTTCGAAGAAGATTCAGTAGGTAACCTTCTTTAGTAGCATCACATGCACGCACGAATACACTAAATTCCGAGTAGTCTAAGACATCTTCAAATGGCAGCTCAATGTCATCACTTATTATTACAGGAACACAGTGACTAACAATGGCATCAAAGAGGCGATTTGAGGAAGGGGTATCACCAGCAATATTCAGGCAGAACTTGGATGAGGCCATGCCATGGCCTGCCATGTTGATCCCATTCCCTTGAACAGTGCCAAATGTAAAGTGTACATCTTTCTCATCTTTCAGAAGGTAATATAGTTCTTGGCGAATGACTCCTCCCTGAAATAAAAGGAAATCAAATACAGATCAAAGTTATTGACGTGGTGAGGTATATGACTTTCAATATATAAATCTAGGGAGCTCCTTTCTGAAGCTAAATTCAAGAACAAGATCCAGACAATGGGAAGGGGAAATTAGAAAAAAAAAAGAAAAAAGCAATGGTCCAGTACATAGCAAGGCAAAGATGTAAATTTAAGTGGAAATGCAAACCTATATTAATAAAAACTATGAATTATATGTTGTATTTGTATAGTACAATAAAAACATTTCTTGTATTTTGTGATTTCGATTTAACATTTATGATCAATAATATTGATTTGCAGTTTCTTTGTTCCGAATTGGCCATCATCCCAGCTGGAGTGATAAAAATCCATAGTATCAAACGCCATAAAATCCCAATGGAATAGTTTCACTCTCAAGCATTATTAAGCACCAGGTTATGAATGGTTCCAGGACACTGAATAATTGCCTAATAACCAACTGTTAATTGGAATTCAAGAATGTAACAACCTAACCCCTCTTTGTGACGTATATGTACAACTTTGTCACACACCCAATTAAAGGACAGGCCAAACAACCTTTTACTCATTTCTTGAGTAGAGTCAACTGGATAATTTTGAATATATCTAGGATACTCCTCTAAATGACCTTGATTTAAAATATTTTGGCATCATGTTAAGATGATAACAAGACCAGAGAAGAACAAAGAAAAAGTTTTCTTCCATTCTATTATCATCTGATGGGAGAAAATAATCAGAGCAGTTCACATCTACAGCAATTTGAGACTCAGATCCATATTGGAAAAAATGTATTGCCATAATACTGTGCACTAATGCATTCTATTGATCAACGAAGACCATTTGGTGAAAATTACAGTGTTATAGCGTGTCACAAGTCCAAGTGTAGAATAAAGGGTGGTCAATTTCAGATAAGTAACATATCATGTGGTGAGCATTGCAACTGTTTGTGGTAAGAGCAAAAAGGAAGAGAAACTTACATCCTTCCGATATATTGCTCCTTGGAAAAACATTAATATGGGGCGCTCCTCAAACTGAGGAGATTTTTCACTTGGAATGGTCTTCACAACATGCTTGTAAGGAGCAATTATATCCTTCTGAAGATTTGCGATTTCAACTGGGTACCTACCAAAATCTGCAAGCACAAACGTGGCAGAACCCAACATTTTTCTAGCATTTAACATGCTATTCGGATGATGGGCCACAATCAAATGATCCCTTCCACCAGATCGATTCCATTCATCCCGACCCATCAAAAATTGCACCAATCTGTCCTGCAATATCTTGTTCAAACTAAGTTTCTCATTTTGCTGAAGTTTAGAATGTCGATTGTAACTCAGAGATGAGAAAAATGGTATAAAAATTATATCTGCTAGACTAGAATTCTCTACTCTTACTGCACTACAAGGTCTAACAACTTGTTTCTTTGAGGCTAGAAGATCAAGGGTCAGCCAATACTCCATACTATGCTGTAAGTTCAACCCACCTGGGTATTGCGGAACATGGTTATCAACATCTGGCCATATTTGATTTGTGATTCCCTTCCAACCCAATAGTCCAAAGTGAAACTCCGGGGGCAAATCATACATATATACTCTTAAGAGAGCCTGATTCGGGTCACAGGTTCTGTTTCTGTTCTTTCCAAAGGCAGCCATTTTGGAATTTGGACAATTCGCACTTCTGCTTCTTATTGATGATTTAGTATCCATGGAAGAGAAGAAAGGAATTTTGACTGGTTCAGTTTCGACATTGGATTTTAAGTAAGCTGATGTATTATTAACAAGAATTAGCTTGAAAATAGATCTGGGTAGAAGAGAAGTATTGCCAAATTGAAGAAGGGAAACAGAGGAAATGACTAAAAGGAACATAGAAATGGGAATCAAGAAGAAAAGAAACCGTGAGGGAAGCCTGCTTTTCTCAGACATTGATGAAATTAGAGAAAGAGACTAACTTCAATCTAGAAAATTTAGCAGAAACGCAAGATATATTACACAAAACAGAGGAAATCAATTAAAGTTACTTTCCCAATAACAAAAGAGGTACAGTAAAGATTCGTTGTATATGTGCCCAGGTCAAAGTTATCTTATCTTCCACATGCATCATAGTAAAGAGTAATCACTTAAAAAAGAGGTCTCAATTCATAGTCAATAACAAGAACATCTTTATTTCCACAAATAAAATCTTCTCCAAATAAATGCTAAGCCCCAAATTTTGTGCTTAAACCCTAACAGTCTTGAGACGAATTTTCAAGGAATCATCTAATCAAATTCCACTGTAAAGATAAATCCCGAACGATTTCCAAAAACCCGCAATTTTTTTTTTTTCCAAAAGAAGAAGATGAAGAAGAAACAAAATCCTCTTCTTCTGGATCAATTCGATGCTTACATTTTCAGAACTCGTGACTCCCTCATGATTCTCTAAAATAAACATAAAAGCTTCTCTTCTTGTTCGAGCAATCAAAGCAAATAGTCTATCTGCAAAACAAGTAAAAAAACACCGGAAAGATCTTACTTTTCAGCTTATAGCAGTATGTTCCTCTTATTTATGGCTACTTGGCTAGTAAACCAGTGTTAAACAAACAGACATACAAGCAAAAAAACAAACCAAGGTGAAACAAGAAAATAATGAAAATATTTACATCTGGGTATGAAAGAATTCATGATTCATTAAAGGGTCGACGAGAAGTTGCAAGAAAGAGTACCTGATGAATTAGGTTTTCAAGATTCTATAGCCTGCAAGTAACCTTCCAGTGTGTGCAGCACTCAGTGGAAGGGGCGTCCAAGAAAAGCCAAAGTCTTTGGTCATCATTTATATATTTTTTTCCTGTTCCTTTAAACTTCTTGTACTCGTTATAAATACCGTAATTTTGTTCTTTTATAATATACAATTGAATATTTAAAATTAAGATTCTTCATATATATTTAATTTTTAATATTTATCAAATGTTTTGTTTTATGTTGTTTTACGTTTTTCTTTTTTGGCTTTTTTTACTTATTAATTCATTTATTAACTAATTGTTTTATATCTAATACATAATCGTTGACAATTGCTCAATTATATATATATATAAATAATTAAAAATTATTTAATATTTATTTATTAATATATTTGAAGTATTTTTTATGTAATATAATTTTGAGTTAAGTAGGGAGTAAATGTTATCAATTAATCAATTTAGAGATGATTTAAAAATATTAGTTATTTAATTTTTTTTTTGAAAATAAATACATAAGGCAATATCAAATTAAATCATGTCCTTTCTAGAAAATCTAAATATTTTTTCTTCTTATTCTCATTCTTACGCATATATTATACATATATTTTTACCATATTTAATATATAATATAATTTTTTATTTATCAAATTGAATTATTATATTTTAACTATATATGATATATAATAATTAATATATTATATAAAATTATTTCTTATATAGTTATTATATTTAATATGTATGTTTTTTAATATATAATATAATTTTTTATGTTATCAAATGAATTTAGATCTAAATAGAATATTAATATAATCAATCAAATTAAATTACTTTTATTTTTCTATTAATAAATTAAAATCTTTAAATATATTTATTAATATATAAATTTAATATGCTATTCTTTGTAATTTTCAATTGTGCCCTCACGAATTTTCACTTTTACATATATTATAGATTATAAATATACATGCATGGGCAAAAATACTCAAATTATTCCTCTGGGTGCAATATAAATTTACCTAAAAGCAACTTCATTATAACAATTACCAAAATTCTTTGTCAAATAATTAAAATGATCAATTTTATAGTAAAAAAGAATAAAAGAAATTTAATACCTTTACTATTATTATCTTTTAATAATTTTATTTTATTGTTGAAAAATATTGAAATTTTTTTTTGTCATTATTACATATATTAATTCTTAAGTTACATATATTATCCCTAATTCTACTTTTTGGAAGTTGGTATGTACATGAAACTATATTTTTATGTATTCTTTTATCTATTTATGGGGCAAAAGGCTACTTTTTCAGGAACCCTACCCTTTACTTTAGATCTTTACTTTAGAAGTGGGCAACTGACTTTCCCACTTCCCACAAAGCATAACCCAAAAAATTAAGCATCCTTTCCTGCCATTATGGTTGTAAAATGTTTAGCATATATAAGGCTAAAATTGGAAACATTAATTAACTATTTTTTTTTATGTAAGCCATCGTATCTAAGTCTAATTCCTAAAGACTGATTAAATTCGATTCAAAATTTAATTACAGTTACGGCTTTTCAACTCTTCCTTTATTAATCCACGAGTGGTTATATAAGGAAGAAGACTATTATGACTATTTCCACGTAAACAATGTCTAATTTGGTGCACAATAGGTTTGGATGCATTGTTGAGTGATTGAGGAAAATTATGTAAGCTTGCAGAGATTCAAAAAATTGGGCCTAAAGATAATTATGTTAGGTTCAAGAATCTGAGGCTTTTAAGAGCACACACACACTACGAGCATCCCAAAAATTTTTAGCCCAAACAAAAGGGCTGAAGCCTTAGGCCCAGGTTGGAAGTTACATTGATGTTTGGACCATCTCAGCCACTAATACAAATTTCTTTAAGATGTAAAATTAATTATTTTAGTTACATTTTATCGACTGTTTAATTAATTTTTTATAAAATATTAAAAGTCAAATATTATATTAATTAATTTTTCATATAATGTTATTTTAATTTTTAAAAGCTAATCTAGATACTATATTTCTGAGCATAGTAAAAAATAACATTTAGCAGTGTTCAGTAACAAAATGCTAAAAGCTATTTAAAAAAATATTCGGTAATATAACATTTGTATTGTTATAATAGTATTTTGTAAAAAGTTAACATTTAATTTTTAACTTTTCATAAAAAAATTACTAAAACAGCTAACAATTAAACACTATAAAAATAATTAATTTTACTGAATAGATTATTCATTGATTACAGTGATAATTTAATAATTAATGTTTATATTTATTCATATTATTGGAAAATAATATTTTTCAATATTTATAATACAATCATTAAAAGAAAGCCCGATTATAATAATTTAAATTAACTTGTGCCTTTTTTTATTATTATTTATGAATAAAGAAAAGCACATAATTGCATTAATGGAAAGGACCAACATATAGCCACTAGGCTTCTCACTTGGGGGTCTACAAAGACCACATATGTAATTATGAAAATCCAAAGGAGCCATAAAATAATTAAATTCAAATTCTTAGGAAATTAACCGGTCATTAAATTAATGACCAAGAGAAAATATACTTAGCACACAAGAAATTAATTACTTAAAATTATACTTCTAAGGGCATTTGGGTCCTCCACGCTTGGTCTTCCAGTTGTTGTAGCAAGGGCACACGTTTTTGTTGCCATAGAAGCCAGGAGGAACACACAGACATTTGGTACAGCATTTTTGACAGAAGAACATGCATGGCTTGTGGTACTGTGTCTTGCTGCATCTCCTTGTGCATTCTGACGGACATTCTGTAGTTCCAATTTCTGAACACTTCAATATATATGGGGAAAATTTTAATTTCACCGTATGGGTTGCAATTGAAATGTAAAAATGGTAACTTACGGTAACTCTTTAGCCTCCCTGGTCCATATCTTCCCTGAAAAATGACCCCCCCCCCCCCCCCCCCAAAAAAAAGATGTTTTTCTTGTTTTAGCGATACAATTTGCACGATTAACCAAGAAAATGACGTCATGGAATTAAAAAACATTGAAACTTACACTATCAAGGTGGTACTGAGTATCATTTGCCATGACCTGCAACAATGTTCAAGGAAAATACTTACAAATACGCCATGGTAGATGAATTAATACTTTGAAGATTGTATTTATCAGGAAAAAGCACTTATGGAGACGTGGCCAGGAATCCCGAAATGAAAATAGTTTCGTATCCAATATAATTGTGTTTATCAGGGAAAAAGATCTTTACCTGAGTTGCAACCATGGAAATGCCAAGGATGGCCAGAAGCAACTGACAGACAAGCCTAGCCATTGCCATAGCTAAGAAGCAAGCTCTTTATAGAAACTTTTTTTTTCTGTAGGTTGGAAGCCCTCTTTAGACCTTAAACAGGAAAACAAGAGAGGATGTTTTTTGGCTCAGGTAAGTGCGGGTGTTCTGCTTGCTTAGTGCCAAGTGCAAATGCAGTGTATGCTATAAATAGATCTATTGGAGAGACTACTTGACAAGTAGATTAGGCTTACCTAATGTAGTAATTTCCGATAACTTCTAATCAAAGCCTCAATTGACTCTTGTTCTTCTCATATTTTCTAAAATACCCTTCATGGGATTTTCGAAATTAATTATTTTTTTTCCATTTTTTAAATTCTGATGTTTATAAATTGCCATTTTCCAAGTAGTATAAAATAGCGATTCACAATTCACTAGTACAATTCCAAATAGTCGGTGCCTTGGATATTGGTCGCTTCTACTACATAGGTCCTCCTGCTCTTCCGCTATAGCAATGTGATTGCACTGCTACAATTCCCCAAGGACCCTTGTCAACCCAGGAAAATTACTCAAATTAATTTCTTTAAATAAAAAAAAGACTAAAAAGGATTATATACTCCCTAAAAACATTAATTACTAATTTTTTTAAAAAAAGAATGAAAAATAATTAGAAGGGTAAATGGGTAAATGTACAGAGGAAACTGATAGCATTGCTGCCAATGGTAACATGGGGAGGTAGTTAAGTGTGTAGGTGTCACGGTCCCGTATCACGCACCAAGATCGGGCCGTGCGGCGCTTATTTGGAACTTTCTCAGACAAGCCAGCCAATGATATCAATTAGTTATCTGCAAGCTAAGAACAGACGTCAGAACAATATAATATCGATATGAAATCATATAGATTTGAATATAAGTACAATTCAAGCATCATCGAAGAACAAGTAGTAACTATAGCACAATATTGCACACATGGATAAAATAATCATTCTTATTTATATATCAAATATTAAATCGAGGCAATCAAGATTATAATAAGACAACCAATGACACTTTCCATAGGCGTAGGGGCACCTATGAAGGGCCAGGACAAAAACTCTAGCATCCAAGTGACTTTGACCAGTAGTCACTTCCCTGCAGCAGGACTTCCCCCTAATTGCAGGAAAGCGAGGCAAATATCGACCAAGAGAATCTTTATTCTACTTTCACTGCCTACAATATATCACAACCCAAAACCCTCTGATCATTTGACCCATATGCTTATCAACTGCGAGAGGGAGAGGTGGCAAGATCATAGAGGACAAGATGCTAGAGTTGATTTAGAGTAGATGTATTGGAGGTCGTGTTCATATATATATATATACATATATAAGTGTGTAATTGAAAGGGAGAGAGAGAAGTGTGCCATGTGCAGGCATATGCGGGGAAACAACAAAGCACGTGCATTTCCCATAAAAAAATGGACTAAAAACGACAGCAAAGCTCAGATTGCGCTGGAATACCATCCCATCCTGTCCATAATATGTTCTCCGTAAATTCATTTGGTATGTCTAACTTGCAGTACCCACTATAATTGTGTTTTTGTATATTAGGATTAGTACGGATTTCAATTGTTATTGTACTGAACAGTTTGATAATCCGTAACGTACCGAAATATATCTTCGAGCAGTGCTAAATGTCATTATGTTCCATTATGTAATGCTTTTTATTAAGATAGTAAACATATTTGTATAATGCAATTGGAAATAGGTGATGACCTAATAACTTTCATTTTCGTTGGAAATTGCTTCTTCATGTGATATTAATAGTAAATTTTGGAAAAGAAGGGATTACTAATAATAGTATAGAAACTTGACATTTTTATAGTACCAAACAAATTAACATGTTACATTATGAGACAAACATTGATTATAAGTAACATATCCCATCAGTTAGGAGCTGTGTCCTCCTTTTGTAATGGGTAATTGACGAGTCAGCAATTTGAAAATAATAATAATAATAATAATGTTTGCTGTAGGATGTGTCGGTTAAACCAAGTCATTGAGCACACAGGTGAAATTCTAATACAACAGGATAATATTTAAAACCTTAAACTATAATTCAAAAGAAGCATCTGACAATTAAATTTTCAATAAGAAAGCATAAGTAAGATTAATTAGAAAACTACAGAAGGGGTTCTATTACTTATCATAGAGAGTGCATGGACACTACACAGTATTGGTGCATATGGGCCTCACTATGGCTTTGGGAGATGGTCCTGAACCTAATCCAACCCTCAAATTTTGGGGCACCCCACACAGCAGAGGTAATTATAAGCCTAAGTATATATAAATTAGCATGCTTCATGCATATGTGCTGTCATAAAGTGGATTACAAGCCCAATCATAAACAAAGTTTGTGGCTAAGGGAAGAGCATAAAAGGTGGCCTTGTCTAGCCATTGTTTCTTTGAATAATAGTAATAACTAAAATATTCATTCTTTTATATGCAATCTCTCGCAGGGAACCTTTTCTTTCTTCTGAAAACTTCTCGCAAGAAACATAGATATATTATTTTTTATGGTGTTTTACATACTGGAAGGTCCCTACGCGACATCAATATAAGAACAGGTTGGCCACCAGCCCCAAATATTATATAGCAGGATGGCTTTTTGTGATATAAATATAAAACCAATGACTAGATAGCCTTAGCTTGAAGATATTATGCATATATAATATGATTCAGATTGCTCTCTAAAGTTATAAGAGATAGGATACTGGATGCCTTAAACAAGATTCGAGCATAGGCTTTGGAATTTCCAACAGGAAAATCACAATAATTAATGTTCTTTGACTTTGAAAAAAAAGAAAAGTGGGAAATTAGAAAGAAAGATTATGAGTAAGGTATGGGAAATTAAGAAACAGTGGAGAAAAATATTGAGACCCTTATAAAGAACTTTAATTTAATTAAATATAATATATACTTTATCGCTGAAATATGACATTTGTAACTCTGAAAACAGGATTAAAAGAATTATCCAGACGTGATATACTTACGCAAAAAAATAAAAAAACTCATATGCTCATGAATGATTTTGTGTCTTCTTCTTAATCTTTTATTAAAATGTCTAACTAATCCTTGAAATCCATTCTCTTCTACTAACTTTATATAATATTTCCTAAAAAAAACATTTAATCTTTGTTCTTTTCTTCTCCACTTAGACTTCAAAAGAAATTAATTTAAAGGCAGTATCATTAGATTGACATTCAATAACTAGTTTATGCATTGACACGCACCAATACTCTAAACACATGCTATTTAAATAGTGAAAGATCTCACAAACACAAAAAGGGAGATATACAACAAAAAAAGATTAAAACTTTGATACCACATAAAACAGTTGAGCTTGCCAATCCCATCCTATCATGCTTGTCAATGTATGTGTCATTCTATATATCTTATCATGCGGTGCTCTTGTAATGATAATATGGTTGGCATTACTCATTGGGGGCATCGTACCCTTATCTTTAAAGTTTAAACCCACTTCCATCGTACCTAGCACTCAATTTAAAGATCTATATTTTTTTCTTTCTTTGTTTGTATATGCGTACCTTAATATGTACAATATATAAATGCAAAGTACAAACAATTCTTCAATTATATATATTCTTTCTAAACATTTTAGATACATAAAAATAGCAATATGCGTACTGTTCTCTTTCTTGAACATTTACAAGGCAATATTGAGAGAATTTTTCAAGAAACATCCAAAGGAAAAGAGATAAAAGCATGCACTGTTTCCACTAACCAACTCATTTATTATTATTTTAATTTTTGTTATCTTGTTTATTGTTCTTTGTTCTTTTCTAGTGAGCTCCACCACCAAGAAGAGAGGAGGGTCACTTCCTCAAGATTATAAATTCTGTTGTCTAAAGCTTTATTTCACTTTTAAATTAACTATTGAAGAGATTTGTATATATCATGGTGATAACATGATTGAATGCATGTGGGCCTTTGCAAATTATTTTATTCCAGATACTATATGATTGTAAACAAAGATAAACAATATTTTGATTAACCATCTTTATCGGGAAAATTCTGGGCTGGCTGTTTGGTTACCCAGAAATCATGGCGTAGAAGAAAGAAAATGCTTCTTTTTTTCTGTTATAACTAGAAAACTCTACTTATAATATGCCTTCTTTAATTGTTATAACTAGCTTCTTTCCCCTTCCTTTTATCCAAGAAACCAAACCAGAGAACTATATATTCTTGTCTACTAATTCTATTCGTAAAACTGCTGGCTTTATAACTGTTTATATTTATATATGCTCTTTCAAAAATTATATATGTTGATAAATGGGAATGAAAGCAAATTGAAAGTTCATACAATTCAAAGTACTCATGTTCAACTGCAAAGGAAGAATTATAGTTAAGTATTAGTGAAAGCCTAGTTTATTTAATTATAGAAATCGAATAAACCGACTACGAACTTTTCAGTGTTTGTTATATATATATATATATATATATATATGCCATTAGATTCTGAGATTCAAATAGCTAGCTTTACAATAATTTATTTCCTGTGCGGGATAATTCCCTCATTTTCCTTTTCTTAACTATGAAAAGACATAATTTTTCTTATCCTGTCTTCTCCAACCCCTTTGTCATCAACAGAAATTTGGCAAAGATGATAAATTAATAAAATTACTAAAAGAAAGAAATGAAACCCTCAATTTTGTTGAAGGAGTAATTAATTGCATCACTTGAAGTTTGAGATATAATACAAATTAAGAACACACAGTTGGTTGAAGAATTTGTGTTGCCCCCATTTGAAGATCCACAACAGTAACAAGCAATCAGTCATCAAATTCATATCATATAATATAAAAATTCTTCATTCAATCAATCTACATGTGTTGTGATTTTTTTTTTTCTTAAAAAAAAATCTATCGACGACTAGAATTAGGTGGAGAATACTCACAAACAACTTCAGTTTCCACTTCTCTTCTATGGAAGTTCCTATGGCAACCACAAGCAGCACACATAAGAGCAGTATTAGTTCCTTCTTCTCCACTCGCCATGAATTCCCGGCAACCATCAACGGCATAACCTCCAATATTCGCCGCATGATTCTTCTGGCACTCTCCATATCTAACAGTTCTCACTATCGAAGAAGAAGTAGTAGAAACTCTTCCTCCTGAACCATTACTACTATCTCTTTTCACTACAACTTGGCGTTTCTTCATCATATCTTCAAAACCCTAATTAGCTATCTTTTGTAAAGGATGTTAATAGAAATGGGTTTCGTTTAGTCATTCAAGAAAAGAAATGAAAGCAAGCTTTTGGACTGGTGGATTAATTGGGCTAGAAGATTTTTTTTTTTTTTTTTGAAATGAAAAAGCTGGTAAGACTTTGTGTGTGTGTATTGATGACTTAACCCTAACCCTAGCATGTGTATTTATAAGGGGTTTAGTGCTTACCCACTAGATATATAATAGAAAAGAATTGCCACTAGCAGCCTTAGTTTTACCATTACTTTCATGTCTTTTGGTTCACTAAAGAGGGCAAAGATTCACCCTTCATTTTATCATGTCAGCGAATCACGGTTCACCACGTAGCAAAATTGGTGTGGCAACTCTCCACTATTTTGCCAAAAGAAGCAAATGAAATTAAAAAGAATCTTAACAAGATAATAATTTCATCACCCAACTCCTTGTGCAATTTTGAACTGCTTTATTTTTTTCTTAAGAAAGAAATTAAATTGTACGTGGATGAATCTGAATAATGCAAAATGGAGGAGAATTGGAGATTATTCTTTGTCCTTACACGAACTTTCTTTTTTGCAAGAGAAAAAAGGAGAGAGAGAGAGAAAACCCTAGCTGGAATGATCTTTGGAAATGATATTTCAACTGCCTCCAAAGACATTTTCTGCTATTGGAAGTGGCTCTAAGTATATTTTTGCTTTGTGGATGAAAATGGTGACTAAATTGCAAAGTCTCTTAAAAAAAGAGTGGGTCCAAATTGATGCTAAAAAGGCAGGTTTGATGTGGCCCTGTTGCTACTGTGACAACAACTCCTGTCTAATTACCTAAGATTCTAATAATAAGGACCATCGTCCACCTTATATCGATGAAACTACCAATTCCTCTATATATTATCTATAAAAGGACAATCCTATATTTATAATAACTTTCAAAACTTCAACATCGTTCAGATGCCTTTCAGCTTCTGTAGTTAGCAATTTGGACAAGTCTTAATCCTGACTTCCCATATATTCAATAATGAAGAAGGAGCTTCTCCAATTAATTTCTAAATTACCATTTTCCTATTCTTGATGCAGGCTTTAATAATGTAAAGAAAGGTATGGAACTTTTCAATTAAGCCATGAGGTAAAATTAGAATTGAAAAGGAATGCTCTCAATCAAAATCATGTGCACTATTTTAGACCTCAAGAAACTAAAGTTATGAGGGACATAGACACGTGTGGTTGTCAATGAGGAACATAGGCTACAGGATAGTTATCAATTACATATATAAATAATATTATCACAATATATATAGCAATGGTTTCTTTTTCTTGATACTAATTAATTAATTTATTATTATAAAGATGGAGAAGTTATATAATTATTCATAGTTGGTATTATTGTGTGCTCGAGCGCTGTGAAAGTGCCGTATTGAACAGCAATAGTAATTTAGAATGTTGGGGACAGTCAACTGAAGGTATTATATGAATTCAGATTTGTATAAGAAGCATCTTTTAATTTCTTGTCAAATGGTAGTTGGGCATAGATTAAACTCTCAAACCAATCAAATATAAATTTTTTAAAAATTACGTTTTCTTTTGATTTATGAATAGAATCACAGATTCGATTTACATAATCCCGCGTTAATCTTTGAATTGCGAGACTCTCGAAAGTCTTAATCACGACAGTTTTCGCTTTTACAGATCAAGTGTTTTTCCCTTTTCTCAGTGAGAGAAAAATATTAATCTATCTTATGCTTACTAATTAGTATGCTACTAAAGCTGGAATTCACCTTTCTTTGGTTTGTATTATATATATACATACAATTTCCATTTTTAGATTTAGATTTGGTTTGTAATATTTATTAACCTCAAGAATTTTAGTTGAATTAACTCGCAAATATACTTTCTATAAGCCAAATTATAAAGAAAAATCCTTTAGTGGCAATATAAATAATTTAGTTTAATCAAATATGAGTCATTATAATTAATTAATATAATAAGAAGAACTAAGTCATGACATCATTATCATCCATATCAATTTAAAGAAATTGCCCCACACTACAAAGAGTGGTGGCTTAATTCAATGATTTAGCTACCAATTGAAAATGTATCATCATGGAAATGCT
The DNA here is from genome assembly GCA_948099535.1 of Jatropha multifida. Lineage (NCBI taxonomy): Eukaryota > Viridiplantae > Streptophyta > Magnoliopsida > Malpighiales > Euphorbiaceae > Jatropha > Jatropha multifida. Next base: position 109,758 of record CANUEX010011338.1, read on the forward strand.
TAATCAGGCAATAAATTAATTAAAAAAGAGGAAAAAAAATTAATATGATCGTGTTTTAGGTTATTTCCGGCAACAGTTTTTCAAGTAGCTTTTAGTGTTTTGACCGATCATACTGTTATTTTTTATAATGTTCAATAATATATCATTTGAATCGGCGTTACTTAATTCAGTGATTTAATCCTGTGCCACGATTTCAAAACGTCTTACTCAAATGCGATAAAAACGCGTACCAAAACATTAAAGTTAGTAAATTGAGTGAATCAATTGTTATAGGATACTTAAGAGTCAAAATTTTAATTAAATACCTTTAAATATTAAAATTTTAATTATAATAGTTAATCGTTTAGCATATTTAATAAATTTTTAAATTCACTAAATAGTAAATTAATTAATATACTAAACAATTAACTTCTTTAGTAGAATTTTAAAATTTAACATACCCCATATAGCAAATTTAAAAAGTATCGTACCCCATAACTGTACTCTTATTGCGAATCATAGCATACCACGATTTAAGTAACACTGTAAAACACTGAAGAACAATTTTATAAAAAAAAAACCGTAAAACACTCAAGAACTGTGATGAAGATATTGCAATCCGATGGAGACTTAGAAAAATGAAATTGTAATTTGGCATTTGGAAAGGAAATATGATGAGACCCGTTGCCTCTCACCTACCGCACCAAAGATGTTAGTCCCACAGTAACATAACCTATAGAGGCTATATATTTGCCCCCAAAATCATCTTACCCAATGTGAACGTTGACCATTGTTCAAGGGAAAAATCCTAGATTTGATTGATGCAATTTAATCAGCCTGTTCTGTTCGGTTCAAAATTGAAAATCGAATTTCTCTTTTTCTATACCAAATTTGATTGAACTCTGTATAAATTCAATCCAATTGCATCAATTCGATTTATATCAGCTCAATTTACTTTTTTAGTTTGTGGACTAAATTGAATTCATTTTCTAAATCAAATCAAAAATTTAAAATTTAAAATCATAAACTAAATTGAATTGAATAATCTCAATGATCAAATCAAAAATTCAATTTAATTTTTCGGTTGAAATCATTGAATGCTCAGCTCTACAACTGACTCCATCGATATCTTACAATATAGGTTACTAGAAGTCTAAAACTCATAGGAAACTTTCAAATGCTATGTACATTATTGAATACGAGATTCACTTTCCAATCTATCCCTCAACTATTATTAAACCGGCCTAACCTAGCTCAGCACCAACATTTGCTTGAACATAAATTGCCAGGTCCAAGGATTCAACCAATTTCAATATTTTCTTGATAGGAACTATAATTGAAAATTGACCGATTGTTACGCAAAAATTGACATAAATAAAGAAACACCCTGTTATTTACTAAAAATATTTCATCAAAATTAAATGGATAATATAGTTTTCATTTTTCATTTATCATTTATAAAGATTTATCGTGTAAATGATATGATTATTTTTATTTATCGTCAACATAAAACGCCGAGTTACCATTTACTTAAGCCTAAACGAAGTTTTTTAAATAAATTTTTGTAACCAATAATTGAATGCTGGGTTTTAATTTCCATAAATAAATAAATTTGAGAGAGAAAGAGGAGGTGATATGGAAGCTATAATGATAAGGTGAAATGGAATTATATGATGAGCCAATTGCCTCCAACAAAAAGAATATCCAATCAAATGTTTGATTCAAGAAAAAGAAGGGAACCTCATCACTAAACTACATATCGATCGATAATGTGAAGGGCTCACCATTAGAACTTGCCCATGCCCTTTCATTTCCCCTCACCCTCTCCACCCCATGCAACTCTATTTTTGATTGCAAATTATAAACCATCCATTACTTTATTATTTGGCATATAAAAATGAAAAAAAAATCCAATGTCACTATTATTTATTCAATCATCAAGTATTTATATAATAGTACAGAACTCTCTTTATTACTCTTTAACATAATATCACTAATCACGAAAAATGAAGATCAAAATTTGCTATTCAAATTATATTAAATAATTTTTTTAATGTATGAAAATAGAAATAATCTATTTTGGTGTGACGAATAATGTATTAATAATTTTAATTTGATTTTTAAATGAACCAGAAAAAAACCCTCTTCTTTATATCCATAAAAAGAAATAATTTCAATTTATATTTTGAAGAAAATGGGAAAAGAAAAGAAAATCAAAGTGTGGGCAGAAGGCATCTGTCTTTAATAAATTGGGTGTGTGTAAAGGCCCAAAATCCCATCAATCAATCCATACGGGTATGACAAAATTATGTCCTCTAGCTTTAGTAACGAGACAAGTTTAGTTCTTTCGATGGGCTCAGATTTTGGGCTGTGGGCCCAGTTTCCTGATTTCCCCTAAAAAGTTTTCCACCATTCTGAGAGGACCATACACCCACCCCACTAATCATTATCTTTTTACTTTTGTTTTATCTTTTGTGGGGCCTCTTCTTCAGGGTGGCCCTGGGTCCCACACCAACACAGAACTTGACCCATCATAAGCGAGGTCCCACGCTTTGCACTTAGTAAATTTTTAACTTCCAATTTCGAGGGGAAAGGGTGCCTACCTGCATCTTTTCCCTCTCAATTCAAAGACTATAGTTCTCGAATCAATAGCTCTGGACTTTCCTCAATCCAATTTTAATCTATTTCCAATCTCATTTGGAACAACTACTACGCTTATCATTAAAATACAATTTTCTACTTACTAATTGCCAACTAATATAATAATTTAATTGACGACTATCCATTAATCATTAACAATTATCGCAATAATTAAACTAAATAGATCCTCAATTTATAGATGTCAACACACATCAATCCGAATAGAACATAGTATATTGGTAGATTTGTGAAAGAAAAAGTGACAGGTAAATTGAAAAATTGTGAAGAAAATACATAGAACCACCCCAATTCTAATCACATGAGGTGGGACAATGTAATTTGTGCCATTAGACCCTGGGAGGTAGGGGGGTCCTTGAGTTGAGATTGAAATGTAAAAGCTATGTGGGTTCCTGATGTTGAATCCACTGGCAGCACTTAATATTCCAAAACGCAACCCATCTGCATCTCTCTTGCTGTCGTTTTCATTTTTTTTCATTTCTTTCTTTCCAATGCATGCACTTAAGTTGGCAAACTACCATTATCAAAAGAACACAGATGATATTTTCTTTTTCGGTTTTTTCGACAAAAATGGATAAGAATATTTAACCTGGTTTAAGGATGGCCCAATGTTTTGGTCTCTGGGGGATCATGTAACTGTGTCTTGGCCCATGCATGTGGACTTAGCCCAAGTGAAATACAGCACATGCATGCATGTGTGAATTAGACCACTCATCAACCAAAAACACTATTACATCTACTTATTATTATTGATTATCAAAAAGTTTCTTTGTGGCCTGGCCACCTCACCTGGTTTTGTTTTTCTTCCCCTACTCTTTCTTTTTCCTCCTCTTTGTCTCCCACCTTGTCTTCGTACTGAATTTTCCCTTTCCTTTGCCTGATTTTATTTATATAAGATTTTCCTTTTTCCCTTTTTCCAAATTCTCTCCTTTGTGCAATATAGATTGCCCTCGTTGTCAAGGAATTGAAAATCCAATAATATACTAAATGGGCTTTGGCCCATTCTTCAAACCATTAACCTTACCCTGTTGGGCTACCTTATTGAGTCCAATATCATAAAATGTTGGATATGAATTTGTAGTAAATGTTATATTAAATTTCACGTTTTCCATATGATGAAAAGTAGAATAGTTGTTATGTAGAATTGTTAAATTCACTTTCTTGCATGATAAATAACAAATAATCTTTTCTCAAAAAAAAAAAAAATCATCTATACAATTTGTATATCCTTGTCAAACCCTAATGGAGTTTGGTTATCAATAGAACTATAACACTTGTTCATGTATAATCCCAAATCTAAATGCATCTTTGCTTTTCCTTTCTTGGTGTGCAATTCACCTATACTTCATCACATATGTCTACGTGTCACTTTGTTTATCTTTTGCTAGTTATTCTTAGTCACATCAGCTCCAAAAATTACTGAAAAAGAAAGGAGTAATCAACGTATAGAAACATTATATGGATAATAGAATTGGGAGATATCACATGGAAAGTCCAAATCTTTCTATAATAGGGAGTATAATTCCGACAATGGCTATTAATAATAAAATTGCCAGGTATAATTAAGGCAACGTTGGGACGAATTGAGGTGCTTGATTTGGCCTAATCAAGGTGTTTTGTGATGCATCAATCACATGGAGTCACCGAAAATAGCAATTTTAGGTTGTAATAACAGAGGCATGCTTAAATTGCACATGGCTTGTTTCTAGCATGTTTAGAGATGATAATTGTTCATTTAACCAAAAACAGAAATATAATTAAAAAATCATAATTTATATAAATTAATTAATTGATGAGAAGAACTATATCGGTAGCTAGCTGTTTGGCAATTCTGAGAAAAAGGAAGATGGGCTCCCACCCCATAACCTTTTTGTAAGAAGCCAGCTTAATATTGCTACCCACTACTCTTCCATGCATATGCTCTTAAATGATGTATGACAGGGAAGCTTCCTTCATTCCTTTCATAGAATCCATGACTTTCAAAGAGAAAAACAGAAAAAATAATACCTACAATACAAAATTATTGTGAAACTGTTGAGATCGGCTTCAAAAATGGCTCGTTCGACATTTTTTTCTTTTTTAACCTATAAATTGTAAACGTTTCAAGCTCCATTATAGAATATCAAATCAAACTTGAGCTTTGGCTTGGCTCAGCTTAGTTCAGTTTTACTCATTTGCAACTTTACATCTAATTGATATCTTAATATTAACTATAATTCGCGATTATCTTAAAAAGAATCAATTAACATTTGGTTTGACGGACAAATTGAAAAAAGGGGAAACAAAGCACTGTCATTAGCCTGCCACGTCGTGATGATATTGATAAGGGTGCTTATACATTAACGAGTGAACTTACAGATTAGGTTAGACATACAGAAATGGACTGTTAAAAGTCAAATTTCGTAGAGAGGGGGCAAAAGTCAAACTCAACATTGCTTCATTTAATTATAAACCACTCCCATTTTACACATTCCCAATGGAAAAGCTTCATTCCAATTCCTGGCTGTAAATTTCCCCTTTTTTTTTGTATTTTTTCGGGAATAATAGTACTAATAATGGGCATTTATAATTAACAGTGTAAAGTTAAAAGATTTTGTCAAAAATGAAGCCTCAAGAGACTCAGGTGATTATCTAAATATAGGTAAATTTAGGTTGGTGCTTCAAAATTTTGGAATCACATTCCTTCTTTCTTTTGAATTTTTCCTATTTCTTTTTAAATTCCTTTTTTATGCTGTGAAAAATTACGGAAAAGACAAATAAATCGGAATAAGAACATCAATATCGGACAAGGCGGCTGCAATAAGTGCAATTACTGCGTTTAACAAAGTCCAGTTACATATTCAACGTTGGTACAAACACATGGGATGCCAATTTTTACTTGACCTCTCCCCTCGATTTTGACAGATTTTGATCGATTAAATAAATCTGACACGACACCGATATGAATAATATTTTATATTCAGATGGTCCATAAATAACATCGTAGGCTGAGTCTATTTAAAATTTTTTCATAAATCATGAATGATAATATCAGGGATTCAGTCTTTAGATGTAGCTCTAAGCATTGAAGGAGAAGGGCTAATCTTCTAGAAACTTATGGCAGGATCTTTGAAAATTTCTTTCGCAAACTGTAGGCAGAGATTTTTTCCACAAGCAATGTGGACTTAAAAGAGCTATCCTCCATTAAAGGTTGCAGAGTACAGTCAGCGCTTGACGCTATTCTAAATTTTAAAACAGTGAAAATTTATGGGTTTGGTCATTCTTATTTATCCATTCTTTTATGAGATTTTCTCTTGAATTTAGATTTGGAAGTAATGTTTTATAATTCACTGCTTTTAAATTCTACACTCTACTATAAAAATTACGTTATTGAACAATATAAATATAATTTGCCAAATGCAACCTAAGCAAAATGCCAAAAAGATAATTATGGAACTTTTATATTTTAAAATACGAAAATATTAATTATAATAACATAATTTTTAAATAATTTATAAATTAAAAGCAATGCAGATGACATTTAGACTGTGTTTGCTAACAATTTTTTTAGTAGCTTTTAGCGTTTCAACTACTTCAAACGCTAAGCGCTATTTTTAATAGTAGAACTAATTTTAGTGTTTGAATTAATTTTAGAGGTTAAGACAATATTTTATAAAAAATTAATTCATATAATATTTAACAATCAATTTTTCGCTGGTCTATATAAAATGAATATGCATTCAACGCAAATAATTATTTTCTCTCGTGACGTATAATGAAAATTAAAATTAAGGGTATATATGTACATATATGAAACAAAAGGGTATATATGTACAAAATTAAGGCTATGAGAATGAAAAGTAAGAGTATTGTATACATGAGCACTGCCTATGAGATTCAATGGCAATTAAAGAAAAATGCTGTATGCACCTAAAGCATTTATTGTAAAATCAGAAACGAAATTAAATATAATTTCTTCTTGTGTCTTCTTCCTAATACATAAGCAAATGATCTTCTCTTATGAATCGCATCTAATAATTATAAATTTTGAGTTTGAAAATAATAATAAGAAGAAGAAGAAGAAGAGCCAAATTACTAAGACAAGCAAAAAAGAATCTCTCTCTATGGATATTAATATAATTTATATTTCAAATAAAGCTATTAATGTATCTTTTTAATACTAATTAAATGTATTTTACAATGTTATAAATGAATTTACTTCTTAGTTAATTTTGGTCATATCTACAATTATATCATATTTTTTAACGAGTTGTCGCAAAAAAATTTTTATGAGACATGGGGGTAAATTTATCCATTTGGACATTAAAATACATATAAGTGCAACATACGTATTAAAGAGATTGGTAGGTATATATTCAATTTTAGTTCAGTCCATACCGTTAATTAACATCCATGCATAAAGCACATCTTGTAGTAGCTTCAATAAGAAATCAACTCAGGGCTAATCTAGCTTCCCTGCCGACAATTCAATTATCTCAGAATTTAATTGGCAGAACCCTAAAATTTCCGTTTCCTCCGCAAAGAACATAAGCACACAGAAAAGATCTAATCATAGCATAATACCATGCATGTTAAGAAATCAACTCAGGGCTAAATCTGTGATGGGTTCTCTTTGATCTATTTCTATAATTTGTTTTAGGTTTTTTCACTTAACTTTTCTAGGTTAGATTGGGGTGTATTGGAAGGTTTGTTGGCTTGATAAATTAAGTTTTTCTCTGGCATTTTAATAAAAAAAATTAAAACAAGGACTAAAATTATTAAAACCCTAATACTAGATGCAAATAAGGACTAAAATTTTGCATATACTGATACTTGGATGAAAATATATATTATAGTGTCCAGTACATAGCACTTTCATATAGATATGCACTTTCTAATTTACACTTTTGTTTCTTCCGGTTCCACTGAAGAGGGCGTCACATCTTCGTAATTTCCTGCTTAATTACTCTAGTCTAGAAACAAAGTTTTTACCAGAGGAAGAAGAAGACGTAGCTACACCCAAAACACCAAAAAGAAAAAGAAACAACTAATTAAGCAACACTAGATGACACGATGATTGATTAATTAATTAATTAAGCAGTTATTCATCAAAACAACCCGATTTCACTATCCACTAATGACATGTTAATTAGGTCATCATGACCCTGAGCAGCACCTTCATCAAACAGCCATTTCTCGAGCAAAGAAAGAGGAACTCGATTATTATCGTGATTATCATCATCATCATTATTACTAATCTCCATGTTTATTGGCTTGCTTTCATCTTGGATGAAGCTTGTTTCCGGCGTCAGATTGGCATTCTCATCCATGGATTGCGACGCATCTGATGAGTTGGAAGAGTTGAAACTGAAAAGCGAGTCAAAACCCTGATGGTGGTGATGATGATTTGGGGTAGTAGCTTCTTCTGTGCTAGAACTTGAATTCGCCCTCACGGCTGTGGTATCAGAATTTGTTTGAGCTAGTTTTGGAGAATTTTTCATCCAGTTTTCAAGCAATCTTGCTATGTTTTCAGCACTTGAAGCGTAAGTAGTAGGAGCAGCAGCAGGCTTTGTGTCAATACAAGTCAAAGAGGTTGATTTGTCAAGAGATAAAGCCTCGCAAAGTGCTTGTTTTGCCAAACGAATATCTGTTTGAAGCCTTCTTTCCCACTGTCCTTTTGGCTGTTGAGAAGAAGATAAGAATCCTTCATGATTTTGACCATCTTGATGCTTTTTCAGCTTCTTTTTCAAATGGGTATTCCAATAATTTTTTATATCATTATCTGTTCTTTGTGGAAGATAAGATGCTATGGCTGCCCACCTGCATCAATAATAAAAGAATTAATTAGTTTAGAATAATCCACAATTTTTCTTCTAAACCTGAAATTCTTAAAAACAGGAAGGAAACAGTCGAAACTTAAATTTATTTTGATTTTCATATAAATAATAAACAATTTTTTCCTCTTACATTTTAAGTTTCCATTAAAAGAAAAGAGTCATCTAAATTTAAAATGGAAAATCTAGTATTAATAGATTATATCTAGTATGTATATATAATATAGATTACCTATTTCCAAGAAGAGCTTGGAGATGAATAATCATTTTCTCTTCATGATCAGTGAAGTTACCACGCTTAATACCCGGCCGGAGATAATTAGTCCATCGGAGCCGGCAGCTCTTGCTGCATCTAAGCAAACCTGAAAAAACCCATAAGAGAAAATGCAAATCATGACCAGAGAGAGGAGACCATTTGGTGGAAAGTGTATCAATCTAACCCAAAATTTAGGGCACAGCAAAAGATAAAATAATAAAAAAAGATGAAGCCAAGTTGATGACAACAGTAGTGAAGATGCAGAGGATAATAAATACACTACTTTAAAGATTAACCAACCTCCAACCAAACAAAAACTGAAAAAAGAAAAGGTTAATAAATACTATAGAAAGAATGATAAAAAAGTTCAATAAAAACTACCTGTGTTTGTAGGAACCGATCTCCAATTTCCAGGACCATGTTCTTGTATGTAAGAAACCAAGATGATATCTTCTTCTGGTGTCCATGGCCCTTTCTTTACACCTATTTTATCACAGCAAGGTGGTCTCCCCATATCCTCTCTTTCTCTCTCTAGATTTCAAGATTTATCGACAAGACTAGTCTTTGAGTCTTTGTAGGTGTTTATCTATCTAATTTCTTTCTTTTGCTTTCTTGCTTTCTTTCTTTCTTGTTTGAAATCTGCAGAGACAAGCGTCCAAAGCAAGTGTTTAGGTTGTGTGTATATATACACATAAATAAATAGAGAGAAGGAGGTGTTTACGTTGACCAAAGAGAGGTAAAAAGGATTTGCTCGCTCCACAGAGTCAAAATGGCCAGCAATGTGCATTTACTCCTTTCTTGCAAAAAGTCAGCTATGAATCTCTCTCTCTCTCTCTCTCTGCACTTCACAATACCGTGTGGCATTCATTATGAGCGTAGTGGAGGTGGCACCGAAAAGAACAAAAGTAACAAAACCCTAATTGAATTTACTCTCTTTAATGCAAAACAGTAATAATAATTAACTAGGTTTGAGAGAAACTACCACTCTTAGGTTCAGACCAAATTTCAGTTTATGGAAAAATCTAATAGTTTTATTATTGACAAATCATTCACAATTAAAGAAAACATCTATTGAAAATAATCATTAGTGTTGATATCAGTCATTAAGGCTAAAAATTAAGAGAGGGAAACATCCCCTTCATGTTTTTATACTTTAATTTCTGAAAATGGATGTTTATGTTTTAAAGCATTCTTCGGTTATAATAACAGCCCTTTACATGAATGATCTTATCCGTTATTGAATTTAAAATTACATTCATTCTAATTTCAATGTAATTCTAAATTTAATGGACTTAAAAGCTTTTCTCTCGTATGATGATAGACAAATAATATTTGAAATTCAATGGTTATACGATTTGAATAAAATAATTAAGGTAATAAATTAATTTTTTCTCAAAACAAAAGATAATTTTAAATAAAATTGCATTTTTAAGGCCTTAAAAAGGGAAAAGGTTGCTTTCAAGGAACAGAAACACTTACTCCTCGTGATATGTACATGATCATGATGTGAAAAAAGTTTTGTATTGCTAATTTATTAGGATCAAAATCAACTAGCTAGAGTTTGCATAGTCAAAATTTGCATGTCAAGGAAATTATATAGCTAACTAAAAAGTCAAAATGGGGAAACGGAAGTATGCCCATCCAATGGATATGCTTCTGAGATCATGGATGATGATCGCCAGGAAGTGAATAGAAACAATAGGTATACAAATATTTACTATTCTACTATTCAAGCATCTTTAATTTTTATTAAAATTCAAATACCGTCAAATTTGATGAAATAAGTGTATTTTTTTTAAAGTTAAATAGATGGAGTAGTAAATAAATTATCATTTACGTCAGTATAAAAATTAAGAGAGAAAGATGAGTTTTAGAAAATTGTATAAAATAATTTATTAGAAATAAGGATAAAAATTTAAAAAAACAATAATTTAATAGTTGTAAATTGTTTGTTATCAAGAAAGCGATGAAGTAGCATGCAGTAATTTAAATAGAATCATGCAAAATTGCAAATGGTCAACTCTTTTGAGGATTGAAACGCAAATTTCAAATTCCAATGGCTTGATTTCAATTATACATATATGCATCAATTAATTCCCATAGCTTATAATGCTACGTGGCTTCAATTTTAAATAAATGCCCATATTTTCCACATGAATTAGGAAGGGTCGGCCTTTCAAGTTATGGGCATCATTTCGTTTCTTATGGCTTGTAGTATAAACTAGCTACAGCCATTCACACCTGTAAGTTACCTGCATGTTTTGATGTTCAGTCACAGTCCTAAATGGTTTATTTGAATAGAGACCATCGGTTTCGTATAATCCTCACTTCAGACCGCTTGCCCTACCCTAACATAAAGCTAAATTATTTAAATTTTCTATCCGAAATCCATGAAACTCGCTGATTGTTCAGGCTTAAACCTAATGTTACATCTGCTTGTTCTGACTCACATTGCTCAGAATGTTAAACCCAATTAGAAATTCGAAATAACTATAATTCTGAGTAATTACATTCGAATGTACCAACTTGTGGAGTAATTGGCAAAGGTAATAGAGTATGGTTCTTTTTCTCTGTTTCCTTTTCCAAGGTTACGTGTTCAACTTCTTCATCTATTTGTAAAAAACACAAAGCCTAGTGAAAATAAAACCCTGTCGTTTTGTGGAGAATGAAATCCAAAACTTCAACTCCCTGTTATGAAACGTTTCCGCCAATTATTGCATTGACCCTACACGTTACTGTTTCCGATGGGGCGGAGGACGGGGGGAGCCGAAGAATTTGTTTTTCTTCACTTTCATCCCCTAACTTCAAAAATATTTATTTTCACCCCCAAATTCTTTTTTCTTTTTTCTTTTTTTTTAATAAATACTCTCATTGCCACTGAAATTGACCTTCTCTCATACAATTTTTCTCATACAGAAAAATTAAATTGAATAAATTAAATTATGTAATTTGATTTTTTTTAATTTTGACAATATTTTAGACTAAATTATTTATATTTTTAGGATTTTGAGGAGACAGTTTCGCTGTTGTTAGACTGTGTGGCAAGGTGAGCCAATGTCAGCAGAAAGGAAGAGGAGACGTAAGGCTGCTCAATTTTCCCAGAGGTCCTACAGGCGCCATCTTTTGACACTAGTAGTGATTCGCTTTCATATAGCGCTATGCGGCTTATTTAGATCGCGAGGGTGAGCTAACTCCAAAAATCCATCCTCAGTTCGGATTGCACGCTGCAACTTGCCTGCATAAGTCGGAATCTCTAGTAATCGCCAGTCAGCCATACGATAATTAATTCGTTTCTGAACCTTATACACACCGCCCGTTACACTATGAGAGCTGGCCATACCCGAAGTTGTTACCTTAACCGCAAAGAGGGGGACGCGGAAACCAGGGCTAGTGACTGGAGAACTTATTGGGTTACCTTAACCGCAACTAGTTATTGTTTTCTTACGATCAGCATTCTCACAAATATTTGGTGTGCATGTGAAAGGTAAAGTCGGCAAATTGAAATTGTATTTTGATTTGCCGAATGCACGTGTGATGTGGTGATTTGTAATTACTTTGGCTTACGTGTAGTATGGCGACAAATGGACGGCGTACGATCTTTGATTAATTTGGAACTTATTTATAGTATTCAGTTTGGAACCATTATTTAATAATGAAAATGATTGAATACCATAAATTTATTTTGCTTCCAGAAAACACATCTTATTTGCAATCCTATCGGGGAGAAAAAACAAAATAATTTTCATATTTGTTAACGCAATATTATATATTAATTTATTGTAAAAAACTTACGGAATTTTCTTTTAATATAATATATTAAGATTTCATTAATAATTTCAAATCATACAAACAATTTAGGAAAAATATGACTTTTAAAATTGGAAATTGACCATAAAAAAATTAATACACCATTAAGATAAATTATTTGAATCTTCTTCATAAAGCCCGACTACGCATACTTGTGGACTCATTACTTAATGCCATGAACTAACCAAGAAGTTAGAATTGCCACGTCAAACTCTTTTTGCCAGCCTAATGCCATCGTAATGATCGTTCTAGTGGTTTTATTTTTTATGTACGATTGACTTTGGCTCAATAATTCGAAGTCGTTCTAATTCCACGCTTTAATTACAACCTAATTGTTCAGAAAAAATAAATTTCATTTGCATCAATTGAACATTATAAGAATTTAAGCTCCACTCATCTATGAGTCAATGGCAAATTATTTTTATTATTTTCTATTACTTTTACTTAATTTTTTTTAAAGAAAAGACACCCGTCCCTTAATAATAATTGAAAATAACAGAAGTGACACGTAATCATCATTATTCATCAATAACTTGAATGCTTTGTTAGAAGATTTTGCCAGCGAAAAAAGTCGTTGTATACTGCATGCATGCCGTCATCGTGTTCACACTGTCTACGGTTTATGAATGTAATCTCTTTTGGTTTTGTTTATTTTGATTTTTTTTTTAAATACATATACATTTATAGTTCACTAATAATAATACGAATACATAGGAGGAACAAATTGTACTACGAGATTCTATTGATCGAAGACCCACAACTAATTAATATAAAAAGGAGCTTGCGGTGTAACGACAACCTGCAAAATGAAAACTCAGCGAGTTCTTACTTTTCTAATTAATCACATGATGTTGCATTAGATTATCAATTAGAACCTAATAATAGATTGTGGCCATAAAAATTAAGAGCTATGAGATTGCATTTAAGTGAAATATAAAGTTAGCAAAAAAAAATAATAATAAATTGATCATTTTATTGCTTGATGTTGGATGTATGTAGTACAGATGCAGTGGATATAAAATATCCTCTTATTGCTATCTTGACATCATTTCATTAATGAGCTGTGCCTGCACTCGGACGAACAAGAATGCCATGGCTGTGGTAGTAAACAACAGAAGCTTTACATAAGAACAGGAGAGAGAGGCCTAAGATAGGTTCTGTAGTATGAGAATCAAGATTGATTATTCATGTTATTTCATGACCGTTAGATATCTAAAACTGTAAAACAATGGACCGAATCACAATACAGTGCAATAGAAAAAAAAAATAAAGGCAAAATATAAGGGTAAATCAATTAAATTTGATTTAGTTCTCTAAGTGAAGTAAACGGACGGATCGCACACTTGTACCTAAGGAATGGACTCTTAAATGCAGAGTTTGACAATTTCAAAAACGAATTCACTGATGAGTTTTTGGGCGGGGAGCAAGAGCTAGACGTGTTAAAAACGACAGAGAATTGGTAATAAACGTCACACAGTGAGTCAAAATCATTGTTTCGACAGATAAGAAATAAAAACTGTGATTTTTTGGACTTAAATGTCTATCTAAATAATTAAACAATCAATCCTTTTCCTCGTTGAATTTTCGGGTACTAATATAAAAACATAACACTTGAACACAGCCTGCTGTATTTTCTGTTTGGGTCTAATAAATTGACTGTGGCGTTTGACTATTTATTTTTCTTTTTTGTTTGAACTCAGCTAAATATTAATGACAACAAAGTAACCAGTAACTGTGAAAATAAGTTTCGTACACTGGACGCCCATTTAAAAATAATTCAGCCAGCCCAATTAATATATATTAAAAGTAAATATTACAAATTAATGTTACCATTTGAGTAATAGTGTATTTGCATATATTTTCTTTATTTACAGTTTATTTGTAAATATTATAAATTAATGTTACGGTTTCATTGTTTTTTTTTACTATTAATCATTTAATGTTTGGTTCGGACTTATCCAATTATATATCCATTCAAAATTTGAAATTTTTTCATTAAATGAACCTGAAAAGCAAGAAAGAGAAGAAACATATATATTTTTAAAACGCCGAAAGTGCCATTTCATGTGCAATAAAAATATTTTCATTTGCAAAATCATCTAAACCGCCTCCCCAATTGCTAGAAGCTCTCTTTCTCTTTTGAGCCTCTTAGATCCAACTTTTACTATTATTTATTTGGTAGCATGAATATTTAGTGTTTTGTGGAGGGTGCAAATGAAAGGTATCCAAAATCACAACGTTTGAGTTTTGTTTATATTTCATAGGATACTCGAATCTTAATGGGCATGTGCTCATTATCTGCCCTTTCATCCAGTGGCCAAGATTCCATCTAACCTGTTTTGATTCTCATTAATCATAAAAATCCTTAAATTTAGATAGAAGGACTATTTGATAGAGCGGAAGCAAATTTCAAGGATCAAAAAATTAATAGTCAAAAATAAAAGGATGATTTTAATAATTTTATAAAATCTGAGGGATGAAATAAATAATTTTTCCCTTTTTAGTTCAATAATTTTTATCTATGATATTTATTGTTTTGTTTTGTTTTGTTTTTCTTTTACATAAATAATTTTTAAATGTAAAAAAGTGGATGTGTATTGTCACTTGAAATGCCGTATAAATTTGAACTCAATTAATGTTTTAAAATAAAAAAAAATTTAAAATTTAATTTAGATAATTTTTTGAATATAATTAGACTTATTGAGAATATAATTTTTTGAATATTTTTATAAAAAAAATTAAATTTTTGAGTATACAGGTCTCATATCTACTTTTCCATTTTAAAAGCTAATTTTATTTTATTTTTTTTTTTGTAATTTTATGTTTTTGAGTATAAGGGTCTGTTCCGCAAAATTAGTTGTTTTGATAGCTGTTAGTTATTTTAGTGGAATTTAGCTGTTAGCTGTTTGAGTAGCGTTTCATAAAATATTAAAAGATAAACGTTACATGAGTTAATTTTTCACAAGAAGCTATCATAATTTCTAAAAACTAATCCAAACGTTATGTTACCGAACAATTTTTTAAGTAGCATCCAGTGTTTTGACTGGTCAAAACTCTAAAAACTATTGAAAAAGTTGTTGCTAAAAACAATGTAAGAGTCTGTTCGGCAAAATTAATTGTTTTGATAGTTGTTAGTTGTTTTAGTGGCGTTTAGCTGTTAGCTGTTTGAGTAGCGTTTCATGAAATGCTAAAGGCTAAACGTTGCATGAGTTAACTTTTCACAAAAAGTTATCCTAACCTCTAAAATTAGTCCAAACATTATATTACCGAACAACTTTTTAAGTAGCTTTAATGTTTTGATTAGTCAAAATTCTAAAAGCTATTCAAAAAGCTATTCCTGAAAACAGTTTAAGGGTCTGTTCGGCAAAATTAGTTGTTTTGATAGCTGTTAGTTGTTTTAGTGACGTTTAGCTGTTAGCTGTTTGAATAGCGTTTCATGAAACGCTAAAAGCTAAACGTTAAATGAGTTAACTTTCAATAAAAATCTATCCTAACTTTTAAAAATTAATCAAAACATTATGTTACTGAATAATTTTTTAAGCAGTTTCTAGTGTTTTGACTAACTGCTTAAAAAGTTAGTCAAAATATTAAAAGCTACTTAAAAAGTTATTGTTATCTCTACTGACTTTATATTTTTTTTCTTTTCTTGGTAAGAAAAGCTAATTTTATACTTTCAACTTAAATATTTAAATAACTAAATATTCAATCTTTTTTTCTTTCTAGAATTATTCAACTTAATAAAAAATTTTGTTATTATCCTTGAAAGTGAAAATGATAGAACATACTGTTACTTTCAATTTATTGGTCCCATTAAGATGCAACCTTTCTTTCAATTCATCAAAATCTTGCAAGATTGCAATTAAAAAATCCACCCATATGTCAGATGGAAAAGAGCCCACATGTCTCGTGGGACCCACAGAGTTCCACGCAAGTTGTACACGTGGTAAAATTGCAAACAAAACGACAACTTGGAAGTATACAATAGTACTGTATGCATTTAAAGAACAAAGGTTGAATCCGAAGCATGGACAAGGCTAACTGCCCCTTAGAAGAGTTGAGTTGGACACTTAAACCTATCGATTGGGCTTTTGGTAGGTAAAATTGGAGCCCACTGTCCCAAAAGTAAATTTTTAATCGTATTATGTGGGTAACTTGACCTCTTCAAAGCCTTACATGAATGCCAAGTGCCCCAGTTTTGATCCATGAATTTGTTTTTGTTTGTATCCGGAGGACATGGTTTCACTCTTTCTAATTTGGCAGTTGTCCATAGATTCTTAAGATGGAATCACATCCTGATACCCAAACCAGCATAAGGGATATTCTCGTGTACGTTCTACCCAAAGGAACCCATGCTAAGCCGTTATATATTTGTGAACTAGTCTAATTGGCACTTGAAGGGAGAGCGCTGAAGTATGCTGCTAATCTCACATCGGTAAATATACATCAAGTAAACGAGAGATATCGAAGAGGGTGAACCAATTAAAAATTATTTAGACCATTAACATCACTCGTCATAAGTGCAAATTATTAATATAACTACTGATTGAATTTGATTAATTTGTTCATACGACTCAAATTCTCAACAATTTTATTTATGAAGTAGTTTTTTATTTAAAGAAATTGATATTGATTATATATATAATATATTCAAAAAATGTATATAATTTCTTTAATATCCATCCATCTGTGTGTCTAACCGGAGCTTTCAATTTGACATCAAGCATTCATTGCAAGGCTAGTTCAAGCCACATATCTAACAATGAATTTTATTTGCTAACAATGAGTTGTAGAAAATAAGTTTCTATTTGTTTAACAATAAAACCGAATTGATTTGGTTTGATTCAATTCAAAAAATGTATAATTTTGATTTGAAATTTTATTGGTTCATTTTGGTTTGAAACTAAACCCAACCATCGCATTACCTTGATGTACACATCATTTCTCTAAAAAATATCATCCAAACACAACATCTAATGTAAAACCCAATAGCTAAGGATTTAGAAAATTTTAATTCTAAGGAAGAACATTGGAGTTCCAATTATAGCCATATACCACATCCGAAGGCTGTTTATGTATCTTATAAAGAAAGAATTAAGTCTAAATAGCTCTTAAATCAAACTATACATACCTTGCAATTACTACCCTATTCTTAGAGTATAATAATATACCAATTAACTTAAAAAAGTCATTTTCACCCACTTTTCAAATAGTATCTAATGTTTCGAGTTTGATGAATGTATTATAAACATTACTTTCTTAAAGTCTAATAAAATTCTAATAGAACAGATATCGACTGTAACAGTTATAATCATCGCAAAATAAAAAAGAAGAAAAATATAATGATGATAGCGGACATGATGATGGGATCAAAATGAAGCATCAAGCAAAACGACCGTACATCGTATATAGGAATGCATACATATATAGCTTCCAAACAAAAATTGGATTATCAAACAATAGGATGAGAATTAGTTAATGGGGACTCATCTAAACGTCAAATCTAGGGGGATTCTTCCTTTTCATCAAATTCAAACGATAATCTTTCCTTATCATTTTTCATATATAACCATGAGATTTCTGTCGGAGGAAACCACAGTCATACCTTATACATCATAGTCCAAATTAAAGGTAAAACAATGTTTATGATTTTGATGGACAATGAATCGACTCTGAACGTCTGTTCTCTAAAAATAGTCACTTACCTGAACTTAACTGCTAAAGATTTTATGTCATTTCCATTATTTTCTTCTCACCGTAGATCGCATTAGAAAAAATAAAAGTGATAGATAGAAAACAACTCGCACGGAAACTTAATTTTCCAACTAAAATCAATACAAGCCAGCGAGAGGAACCCAAAAATTAAGTTCAACCGATCCATAAAGAACAAACAAAACTGCAACCATCCATAAAGAACAATATAATATCTTAATTAAATTAGTCATTTCTTTACCATTTTAATATTGTATATGTGTGTACGTAAAACTATTAATTGCCTATTTATATGAGGAAAGAGCATAAGAAATAAGATTCAGCCTTTCACTCGTATTTATATCCTTGATTTTTAGGATTAAGCTCTTTTGAATTAAGATTGAGAAATTTTTAAGAGGAAAATAACTCTTTTTTTTTTGTTATCTAATAAAAAAATAATTTTAATCAGTTAATAAGATGTAGACAATAGTTTCATTTATTAACTGAATAATATTAAAAATGAGAGTCTTTGAGAGTGAGAATCGAAGAGTAAAGGGGCACTGCGGGTTAAAGTACTGCCAAAGGACCCATATGCTACATTCAAATAGCAAATTTCTACCAAAAAATAGATGATATATATTTGGTACGTCGATCATGTCATAGACACGTGTTCCATTGGATTTAATTTATGAATAGAAATTGCATAAAAAAAATCAAATCTCATGATAATTTTCTTGTATGGATAAAAAACACAAATTAAATATGGATTGAGACCCAAAAAATGCAGGGGTCTCAATGTATTAATGAATACAAGGAAATTAGAATGAGATTAATTGCTAGCCATAGGTGTCTTTTCACGCCTCCCTATAACTAATACTCAGACTAACCAAATCCATAAATGCAGTTTGGTTGGTTTCAATTTGATTAGTGGATACCCTATTTGAAGTACATACACGACGTATGGGTCAGTTGACAACGATATGTGAAAATAGCTTTCAGATTCAATTCTCACTAAATACATCTACAGAGGCGAAGAACTTTAATTGAAGATTATTAAAATAAAAAATTGTATATGAAGTAATCAATAAAATTATTAAATGAAGATTCGATAAAAATCAATTGTCTTAGCTGATTTATTAATTCTAAATATTGATATAAATGTTATATCATCAAACCATTACAAAATAATAGAGAATATTACCTTAAAAATAATTTTTTGAACCATTAGATTTTTTATCAATTGTAAAATTAAAAATTAGAGGTTTAGTTTTCATTTTGTAAGGTACACTAGTTTTTTCTTTTCTTTTTTCAAGAAGAGAGAAAAAGGAGGATTCTTCAATATTTGAATCATCATTTTTTTATATTGATTGAATTATTAGTGAATAGAAAAGAAATACTAACAATTTTGTTTTTTCGGATACAACGCGAAATTAATAAAATATACTTATAATTTGTTCTTTTTAGCCATGAAAAACAAATTATGCTCAAATAAAATATTTTAGCAATTTTTGTCATTAAATATAAATTTTATTGCGAGTAATTAATTAATTATCAATTAGAATTTTGTGGCAGAAGGTAAAGCAAATGAAAGTTCAAGTGTTTTGTGTTCATAAAATGATGGATAAAATGCATAAATCTGCTCTTGAATTTTCAGTGTTTTTTATAGTGACCTCTTGAATTTTGTTGGGGTTCTATGATGACTTTGGACTTCAAAATTCTTCAGTAAATTGAAAAGTGAGAGTTTATTATCTAAGCCACGTTTGCCACTCAATTGTCTAGCGTGGATAACTCTAAATATTTATATCCGTTGTTGATGAAAGAGAGACTACGATCTCTCTTCTTTTGTTTAAAAAAAAATAGATCCTCTAAAAAGTTAATCTAATGCTTAAAGGCGATAAAAATTAATGAGTGAAGTAAGGAAACTTATTGGAAAAAGAGAAGATTTACACACTACATCCAAAAATGCACATAGAAGGAAAATTGGTGAGTGAAAGAAGGAAACTTGGTGTGAATATTCTTCGCAAAACGCATATGGAAGCCACTCAGAGAATTTTGCTTTTTATCTCATGAGATAGCTCTTGTCTCAAGTAATTTTCAAACTTTTGAGAGAGAAAGAGAGAGGGAAAGAGAAGTTAAAATTTGTATTGTTAGTAATCTTTTTTCGACGTGAATTTAACTTAAAATACTCGTGTCATTTAAAAATTCATGTCATTACGCGTGTAAAATATTCAATTTTCCTATGTCGCCAGGGTCAATGTTATTGAAGGATTTTGAAGTCCAGGATCATCATAAAACCCCGAAAAGTTCAAAGAACCACTAAAAAACGCTGAAAGTTCAAAAATAGATTTATGCATTGGGCCCAAAATGTTCTACACATGATTACAAACTTACATGTTGCCGGAGTATTAATTAAATATTGCCACCTATTTTGCATGAATAGATGAGAATTACTTCACCATAGACGATGAAATCGTACGTACCTTCTTTGACATCATAAATAACTAATACATCAGTAAAGTGAGAAGTACAAAGAAGAGGCTATTAATTATTAAATAACTGTAACATAATTGGTTTTCTCACACGTTAAAAAATGAAGAAGAGGCTATTATTATTATGCAGCATATTGCAATATTTTAGCCCATTTAATTTCTTAATGAATAAATAAAATTAATTAAGTTTTTGTCTTCTATCTAAGGTTGTACTAGCCTTGATTAAATGAGTAAGTGTTGAAAGTATCTTGTATTAAAATCAATTAGCTCATATTAAATTCAACACTCATTTAATTAAGTATTTCAATTATTTTATTTTCAAATATAAATCAATAAAAAAAATTTATTTTATCCTTATATAATAATATGAAATATGAGAAATGATATTAAATAAACAATAATTTGATTAAATTATATTAATTTTTATTATGAATTGAAGGAATTAAACAATTTATATCTTAAAATACGGAGTATTAATCCGTACGAGATTCAGCTACGTCATTGGTAATTTATTTTTTGCCGACAATCAACATCCTTAAACTAACTCGTCGTACTAATATAATAACGTGCTGTCTAGGAAAAAAGATATAATATTAACGTGCCTGTTGCGAGGTATGACTCTTCTACCAGTTGCTTACTCCATGTTATATTCCAGACTGAAACTAGTCAGTGATGAAAAACACTAACCAGAGCATACGTACTTGCCAGTAGCTTAGTTTTTGCCGATCACAAAGGGACCATTGGGTACATTAATGACTGCCACCGCTGGCTTGGATTACCGACCCTACTGAGTATTGTTGGGAGATAGAGCTTTTTATATAGAATCATAATATTGTTCTCAGTTTATGACAGTAGAGTCCAGTTTAAAATAGTCTACAACCATGACTGTTAGAAAAAAAGATGTTATATATAACAGAAGATAGACGAATGATCAATGTTTTTACCACCGCGTCACCGCTTCGAGTGGCTGCCAGTAGCGTAGTCAGAAATTTATAAAGGTAAGAGTTGAATATGAAATTTCTAGGTTTCACCCTTTCCTTTTGGATTAAAGATCATTTGAGTGAAGCTTTGTACTTCAATGGTTAATTTATTTTGAGGTAATTACACATTCCTTTCAAAGAGGAGGCACATCAAATCATCGAATGATATATCTAATTAATATAAAACCGTAGAGCTTGGTGAAGAGTTGTTCCTGCATGCTTTTTTATGTGAACGAAACAATTCTTATCCAAAGAAAATGAGTTGAGACCACAAAATGAGTTTTGCTAGCCACATATGCCTTTGCACACCTGCCTCTATAATGGATTAGTGTGAAAAAATATGTAATAATCAGGAAATTAAAATTGCTGTAATGTCAAAATTTAAAAACCTAAATTCACCGTATGCATTCCAATATTTCAAGATTCTTTTATAAAATTTCCAATTTCTAAATATAGAAATTGTCAAAATAAAATTATCATGAATTGAATTCTTACAACATCTAAATTTTATTGAGATGCATAACTTAATTAAGGGTTTATCATGATTTTTTTTAGAAAGAAAGTACTGATATTAATCAAGCAACTGAATATCCGACATTACAAAATTTGCAATAAAAGAGGGAAGTAAGACCCAATGACATAACTAGCAAAAGCACATGCCGCTTTAGCAAACTCGTGAGCAGTTAGGTTCGCTTGTCTCCTAACCTAAGCTATGCTTACATTGTCTAGCTGACGTAAAAAGAGGTTTAATATCACGAATTAGTAAACTCCAGTCAAAAAATTCCTCACAGCATGCTAGAATAGTATTCACCAATTGCAAACAATCTGTTTCTACCTGGACATCATGCAACTAGTTAGCACAAAACCAAGATAAGGCTTCACAAACTGCGATCGTTTCATCAATGCGAGGGGCACAAACACCAAGAAATGCCCAAAACAACTCCAGCATGATAATGATCGATGGCAACAAAAGAAGACTGACCCATATCCTCCCTAACAGCAGCATCCACATTACACTTCCACTGCCAGGCAATGGTGCAAACCACCGTGCCTGAGAAGCAGCACATCCAAAAATGCATATAGAAGGAAAATTGGTGAGTGAAAAAAAGAAACTTGCTGTGAATATTCATCACAAAAAGCAAATGGAAGCCACTCAGAGAATTTTGCTTTTTATCTCATGAGATAGCTCTCGTCTCAAGTAATTTTTAAGTTTTTGAGAGGAAGAGAGAGAGAGAGAGAGAGAAAAGGGAAGTTAAAATTTATTAAATTAGCAATCTTTTTTCAACGTGAACTTAATTTAAAACACTTATATCATTTAAAAATCCATATTATTGCGCGTGTAAAACATTTAATTTTTCCTATATCGTCAGGGTCAATGTTATTGAAGGATTTTGAAGTTCAGGATTTTAAAGCGGCAGTTGGCATAATCAAAATAAACAGCTCCCATTTTCACAGAATGAACATTAGACTTTGACCAGTGCCAGATGAGACAATCCTCAACATCCCCATAACTAATCGGCATAGTCAAAGTACGATCAACAATTAAAGGAGGAAATGAGCCAGTAATTAAATCCACATCCCAACACAAACCATCCGCCCTGCGAAGCCTGGAAAGCAAGAGGTCCTCAAAACCAGGCACAACATTAGCGGCAACATAAAATTCACCAGAGTCTAAGGGTTCATGCACATATTAATCGAAGCTCCATTGCCAACTCGCCTCCGAAACCCAGCTCCCAAATGCTCTATAGTAGAAACAAAACCCCTCAAAACTTGGCTTGGATTGTGCCCCAACTCGGCAAAAAAAAGAATCCCACTTAGATAATATTTAGCTTTGAAAACAGCACCAAGCAAAGAGGAATGCGAGTGTAATAATTGCCAAACCTGCCTCCCTGGAAGAGTGAGATTAATACTGTGAAGATGGTGAAAACCAAGACCACCTGCATCCTTTCTGGCACACAACTTATCGCAACAAAATCAACGGACACCCCTATCAGAATCAGACTGAGAACCCCACCAAAACGAATTCATAACCTTCTAAAGATCATCACAAACTGATAACGAGAGTAGAAAAGTACCCGTACAATAAAAAATTATACAATCGAAAATTTTGCCTTAAATTCATTATAAAATATTACCAATGGGTAGTTTGAGTGACCTGCGAGCACCTGCATGGGTGAGCTTCATGGGTCAGAAACTTCTAGAACACAAATTTTCCTGAGTCAACACTTTATTTGGTTCCCCGTGCAAATAAGAATTAGTCGGTCTGTAAACTGTTAAACAGACATAGTTCGAACATTTCGTAGTAAATCCAAAAAAAAAAGGATTATGAAAATTTTGCTTTAAATTGATTATAAAAAATTATTTCTTCTGAAAATAATTGGCTTTAAATTGATCAATTTCGCTTTAAATTGATCATCACAAACACCGATATTTTTCGTCACAAATATTTTTTCTTCTGCAAAGTAGTAGCCGATAGGAAGCGACCGAAGCAGCACAAATAGTTAGGGGTTAAAGTATAATTTTACTAATTATAAGGAGTAAAATTAAAATAATTTGATGATTCCAATTCCATATTCTTTGAAATCAAAATTAGCAGTTATGAAACCGTAGTCATATCTCTATTCAGCTTGATAAATCACGTTAATTTTTTCATTTAGTTATTTTTGTTTAATTATACATAATATTTTTTTTTTTTAAAATTCTGGAGAAAAATAATTTGAAAACATTATTTTAATGTTTTGCCAGTTTTTCAATTATAATAAATCAAATTCTCAACCTTTTTTAAGTAATAATTTTAAAAATAATAATTATTTTTACGACAAGTCAATTACAATTATAATTACGATGGTAACATCACTTAGTCCTTGAATGCAATTAGAAAAGGACAAATGCAAATTTATTAAAAATATTGAATCCATTGAATATTCTATCAGATTATATAGTTGATACAGGAATTGTGTCAACGTCTAAAAAATAAAAAAATAAATTAGAATAATAAAAAAAATGTGGCTAAACTCAACATCCATATAGTTGGGATTGCAAATCAAATTAAATCCTAATTAATAGTGTATTTATCATTTATCAACAAACTTGCCTACACAATCTATATTGTATTTATTGCAAATTAGCAATGTTATTAATTTAATAATAGTAGAATATCTAATTTTGACATGAAAATTCTATATTGCTATAATATATAATTATTAAAATATTATATATTATAGATTTTAATTTTTATAAAAATAAAAAATTTAATGATTAGGATTTTATTGAGAGACTAGATTTAAATATTAAATATTTTGGTAAATGTAGCAAATGAAGAAAACACCTAGAAGACACTACAACCAAAGAGAAACCTAAAAGATCTTCCAAGAATTGGTTGGATGAGGATTATTCCCATGTTTTGGAGGGCACCCCATCTGTCAGCCTCAAATTGAAGGAGTTGGTGAGGATTAAAAATTTTAGGTTTTCATATTATGCATCGTATTTTAAAAATTCCAAATTTCGAATTTTAGTTGGTTGGAAATGCTCTCAGCTCAAGAGGTTGATTATCGCGTAAAAATTGGTCTATTTTTAAATAAGGTGATGAAAAAATTTTTTTATAATATTTTCTTGATTTTATTTTTTTAGAAATTTATTACAATTAATCCTCGTAGAAGAAAATTTTAATAGAGGAACAAGTTATAAATATATTTTAATTTGATGACACGAAATCTCCAACTATAAGCAACCGACAATTTATCTTACATTTTGAATTAAAAGAGAAATAAAAGATCCACATAAAAATAATTAATAACGAGAAATAACTCTATGAGATGAGAAAAATTATATAATATGAGATTTAACGAGGCGAAATAATATATTGAATTATATATTTTGGAAGGGTTTGATATTTTTAGGTCTCTAAATTATGACTAAATTAACACTTAGGTCCCTCAATGTTTGAGTAATTATTTTGAAGGATCTAACTAATACAACCGTTTCACTGTGAGGTCATTCCATCCAAATTTCCGTTTTATATGAACTGAAAAGTGAATATTACTCAAAAGTGAGGGACCTAAGTGTAGGAAACTAAATATTTTTGAGTTCCTAAATTATAACTAAATTAACACTTAGTTCTTTCACATTTGAGTAACATTAACTTTTTAGCCCATATAAAACGAAAAAAAGACAAAAATTTGGATGGAAGGACCTCACAATGTAACGGTATCATTAGTTAGGTCCTTCAAAATAATTACTTAAACGTTGAGGGATCTAAGTGTTAATTCAGTCATAGTTTAGGGACTTGGAAATATTAAACCCAATTTGGAATCACTCTGCTCTTAGCTCATCAAAAAGTGATTCGAACTAATACCTTTCACTCCTCAGCCAACAAAAAGACGAAACTTACTTTTATAAACCTACTCTCGTCCCATCCAACCGAATACAACTTATTGTTGCATAATATGCTTATTTCATTTCCTTATTATTTATTTTTATTTTGTATTTACATTTCACTTATAAATCGGTTAAACTTATTTATAAATAGAAATCTATAAGTAGAATAATATCATTTTAGCTTATAATTTTTATAAAAAAACTTAAATAATATAGAATTCATAAGAATGTATCCATTATTTATGATGTTATTAGTCCTGGTTAGCTTACAAATCGATCATTATGGTTTTAATAATGATCACTAAGGTTACTTATAATATAGGTTACAAAATATTTCATGAAATGACAATAATTGTTATATTTCCATTAATATTGAAGTTTATGTGCATGAGACTAATTACTGAGTTCAAAATTTTCTTGTAAAAACTGGTAAAGCTCTTCGGCGACCATGGTGGGATACTCTTCTTGCGGCAGAAGCGCACCTGGAACCTCAACAAATTTGCTGACCCCTTTGGCTCCTCTGAGTGCTTCCATCTCTGCTTTTGACCTCCTTGGAGATCCTTCAGTTGACACAACAAGAACTGGTAGCAATCCATCCAAACCTGCAAAGAGTTCAAGAAACTCTTCCCGAGATTTGACTGGGTCAAGGAGACCTGTCAAGAAAGCAGCAGGTGCATAGCGAGCGCCCTTCCGTTTTGTTAGTGCATATCTACTTTCAATGATATCTGGAGTCACATTCTCAGGGTTTGCATAGACATGAGATTTGTACTGCGATTGAATTGCCTTTTCATTGCTCACAAGCATGTTATACATCATCCAACCGACGCCAGGGGCTCTTAGGGTGCCCCTAAGCATTCCATACCTGTCAAGTCCATAAGAAGTGGACAAATTAGTTCAGCTTCATCTAATTCATGCATATATAGTTCCGTGGATCTCATACAAAAACCTCAGTGGATTACCAAGAACAAGCTACAACATTTGCTGACAAAAGCAAAGAGCACGGCAAATGCCATTGGTCTAGTAGTCGAATAGTTGAGTACATCCTTATCTTGCAGAAGATCAGAGGGTAAAAAGCCATTGCAACCCCCTCTAATTTTAAAATTCTAATGTACCCAGAAGAAAAAAGAAGGAACATGCCAAATAAATCTAGGGCAGGACCAATGACACAAAATAGGGTTGACAAATTACCTAGTCAGACCGAATATTAAATGTTGCAGTTCTAAAAGCAGGAAAAATGATTGAATGAACAAGAAAAAGATAATGTAATTTTAATCAAGTTATATGTACAACTGGTCAGCTAAGTTGAGTTTTCTGCATCAGAAATAATTACCCCTTTTGTATTTGTTAATCCTAGGAGAACATACAGACTGCCATGTTCTCTTCTAGTTGCAACACCAGTTAAATTGAGCTCACACCTGTATATTTTACTCCTATATATCGACAAATCAACTTGTTCATATCCAAAAAGATGATACTTCAACTTGTACCTTGTTTCCATGCTGGAATCTCGACCAAACACAATAGGAAGAGGACCAGCCCAGGTTGGTGCAACAGCAGCAATGGCAGACGGCTTCACCAAGCCTTTTTTGGCAGCACGAACTATTAATGTGGCAGCATGCCCTCCCCCGAAGACCACCAAGCCATTTTCTGAAACAATTGCAGAAAATTTTCAGAAAGACATGCCCTACAATTTTCCCTTGTAATTTCCAGTAAATAACAACATAATCCTGAAAGAGATGAAATGTGTTCAGTGGTAGACATAGATTGCTATTATGTAGATATTATGAGCCCGCTTTACGTATTATGTAATCTTCCTCAACCAAGGGATTTGAGCCCTTGTTTTTATTACGTGATCTGCCTATTTTTTGTATGGGAGAGATTCAGCTCATCAAAAGGGAGCTGTCACCTTTGCACCTTGTTAGAGAGAGCTCCAATCTCTGGAAAAGATTCTTGCTTAATTTATTAATAACAATCATGCCTCTTTAAATAAAGGTTACCATAATAAACTAGAAAATTATATAAAAATAGGAAGTTTAATCCACTTAGGAAACTAACTAAAAGGATCCTATACTAATTAGGAATGTGTTTTATTGAGTTCTATTTAAGCTAATAATCCAACTATCCTTTACTAAAAGGAATCCATGTTTTATTGAATTCTATTTAAGCTAATAAACTAATTATTTAATTCTCATAATTTCCATATTTGCCGTGACGTTCATAGGAAGAAATGTTTCTCTCTTTTGATTCAAGTGACAATAGAAAAGAACATAAGGTTCTTAGATTTCTTTTGATCTAACTCCACAACATTAAGTATACTACAGATCAAGAGTCCGGAGGAACAAGAAATTCTGCCCTTTATTAGAAGATCATGAAAGAGAAAAAACAAATTATACTACCCAGCACACAAATCCAACAGCTATAAACTGGCAAGAACAGAGAAAGCTAAATATTAATACCAAGGTGTACTTTGGCCTGATAACAACCCATGTAAATGTTATTACAATCAGAACTATAAGTACCAATTGTTCAAAATCCAAAAGAGTCAAGGACAATTACTAAACATAAGAGTAGCAACTTTTGACTTATCACAGTGAATATATATTACATTTATCATTTTTCTCGTTTGTGGGTTGGATTTGGAAATTGTGGGATGAGGGGTTAGCATTTAGCTATATGTATAGAAACACATATATAAAGGCAATAAATGGGAAAATTTTACGAGACAAAATTTTATTCAGACGTAGAACATTGTCTAAAGCAAGTACAAATGCACATGATGCTTTAAGCTATCATTAACAGTGAATATGATAGAAGCCATAAAAAGAATAGATAAAACATCAAATTACTAGTGATGCATAAAGAAAACAAGAAATTAGATATCCACATTGTTTTACTACCTGAGTAACGCAATGGACTATCTGATGCATTTATGAAGTCCACTAGAAATTTCTCCATGACATCAGCATTATAATCCATTTTTGGCCTATCAGAACAACCCAAACCAGGCCAATCGACAATCGTAGCCTGCCAATTAATTTTACCTACTCGTTGAACAATGTCTCTGGCAACCGATCTCCATTCTTCGACAGTGCTGACATCAGAAATAGTCGGTATCATAAGTATTTTTTTGGGTGGATCAGAGCTTTCCTTTGCATGTTCTTCATAATAGATGTTGATGGTGTTATCTTTAAATTTCCATTGGTAGTTGTTTGACTGAAATTAATGAGACTAGTAGTGAGAGAGAAAAGTAAAAAAGAATACAATCCTGCAATAAAAATCAAATACCATTTAATAACTAGATAATGGAATCACATAATTTGCGCACATTTTGACCTTATGCATAACATTGGAGTTGCATTGATAATGTTTTGGCAATGGAAAATTTAACCTTATCAAACAAAGTGGGTATACAGAAGCCACAAGGAAATAAAACCATGATATTGTATTCTGCAGAGGCAGGAAATTAGACTATAGACAGCATGTATGTGGAAATTTTGCAACTTGAAGGGGAGTAACATTCTTCCTAAATGTTGGCAGTATGTGTCAAATTTTTACCAGAACCGAATTATATAGCCAAAAATGTGCAATGATTATTGGAAACCCGCATAAAATCAGGCTAATCCACATGTTGCAGAAAGAAAGTTACAACCTAAAATTGAAACATGCTTATTTGATGCATAAATCCGCACTCCAAGCATAGAAATTATTCTTTGCTTGGTCCTACAATTACATTTTCTTATTCATTTGCAAATTCTACTAATCTTGCTCAAATTTGATCAAGCATAGCCAAGTCCATAGAATTAAAGATGTACAAGTCTAAATGAATTTATATTTAACATGAAATTGTAAATTTGTACACGATTGCAGATTTGTAAACCAATTCCATAAGATCTTTTGAATGTCATTTATACTAAACAAACTCCAATCACAAAAGGCCTAACTAAATTAAATCTTCCAAATCTTAAAGCCACTATTCTGCATAGTCCTGAGCTCAAGCACAACGAAAGCCACTATTTCGAAATTTCAACCTCAAGCACTAAGCAAAGCAACAAAACAGTTATCATATAATCAAGAAACAAATTAGAAAAACTATTCCTTTATATAAAATAATGGTGCAGATTAGACTCACCTTCAATGGGATCGTGGGTTTATCCGCAACGGGGACCGTGGAGTAGCCAACAGAATTTGAAGAGGCTTTAACCAAAATGGGATTTAGAGAAAGAAATGATTTATAAGTTTTGCAAGAAAGGGAATGAGAACGTGAAGGAGCGATGAAGAATGTAGCGGAGGACAAAGCCATTGTTTTGTTTTAGGTTTTTGGAGTTGTGAGAACAGAGAACGCGATTTATGAAAGACTTTTCAAGAGTCAATGCCTTGAAGCAGAGCCATAAAGTCCATTGAGATTTTTGGTGGTTGTCTGGTTAAAAGAAATATCAGCATGGACTCCCAAGTCCCAACCAAAGGGATGTATTGATTTGATTCCAAAGTATCTGGAAAGTCTAAATTAGTGGTTCTCTTGGTGAATGCATTCCCCATGTTGGCGGATGGAGTGAAACTTTTCCTTCAGTTAAGATTAGAGAGAACTTTTTCCTCATGGGCCTCCAGTTTTATGCACATTAACTGGGCCTTTTGCATCCCAGTGGTTTAGGAAGTTTTAAAATAATGGGCTTTCGTTTGCAAGGATTCATTCAAATTAGCGTCTAATTAATTGTAAGAGCTCTTTCGCATCCCAATTAAATGACCAGTCTTCATTCTTCTCTACTGCCAAACCCCAAAAAGAAAAGATATCCTTGGACCCATTGTAAGGCTACACAAAAGGAAGAAACTTTACATATTAATTACCAGTAATCTCCACAAGAACAAGAACCATCCATGAAAGAGTGAAAGCGGCTTCTATCTCTGACCACAATTTCCAATTTATAAACCTGAGAAATCAGTTTCATTACTACATGACAGTCCCCGCAAATCCTCAAATTCTTAACTACCCTTATTGTCTTTCCTTCAGAAAATCTTGCTATGCCAAATGCTACAGCAAGCTTTTCACTATGCATAGACATTGAATCTTCTTTTTCTTCCTCTTCTATATCATGTAAAACGCAACCAATCTCTGGAACATAACCTCCTTCAACCCTGAGCCTCGACATTATATCCTTCAGCTTCTCATAAGCCTCTTCAGTAATTTTATCTTGTTTTGCACCTGCCACAAAAGTGTACATGATCTTATCAACTTTAATCATGCTCCAACCAGGAGTTTTCTTTATTCGCTGGTCACTCATTGATCTTCTCACAGTAGCAACATCTTTCCATTTCCCTGCCACTGCATAAACGTTCGATAATAGAACATGGTCGCTAGAATTGTTTGGGTCAAGCTCAGAAAGCTTTTCCTTCACCTGCTCAGACAATTGGACATCGCCATGAATGCTACAGGCGCCAAGAAGTGTCCGCCAAATAACATCATTAGGTGGAATAGGCATTTGATACACAAATTCATAAGCCTTCTGTAGCTGACCAGCTCGACCATATAGATCAACCATGCAACCATAATGCTCAATGGACGGTTTTATATTGTAATGATCCATCATCTTATTAAAGTATTCACATCCTTGATCGACCAATCCAGCATGACTACAGGCATACAAGAGCAAAATAAAGGTGATGCCATCAGGCCTAGTTCCAGAGCTTTCCATTTCATGGAAAAGCTTTATTGCTTCTTCCCCATGACCATGCATTGCAAAGCCTGCCATCATTGACGTCCAAGAAACAATGCTCTTTTTCTTTGGCATTCGTTCAAAGACAAGTTGAGCCAAACATAAATTCCCACACTTGGAGTAAGCATCCAGTAATGCATTATTCACTGCCACGATCCAATCAAGCCCAGCTTTCACAATCAACCCATGTAATATTTTCCCAAACTCAAATGCCCCTGCCTGTGCACATGCTGAAAGCACTCCTGTCAAGCTTACTTCATTTGGCCTTGTCCCTTCCCTCTGCAACTCCCTAAAAAATCCAAAAGCCTCATCAAAACACCCATCATGGGCAAACCCAACAATCATAGTGCTCCAGGATACATCATCCTTCACCGGCATTTCCACAAACATTTTCCTTGCAAGCTCTAGTTCCCCTGTTTTCACATACCCTGCAAGCATCACATTCCACGAGGTCAAGTTCCTCAAGGGCATTATATCAAACATTTGCTTCGCACCTTTAATATCTCCACCCTTAAAGTACGCAGTGAGTACTGCATTCCATGCAACAACATTTGGTTGAAGCATTTCCTCGAACACATTCCTCGACAATTCTACAGACCCACATTCCCCATACATACTTATCAAAGTTGTCCCAACAAAAATATGGGTGTTTAATCCATGAGTCAAAGCGCGACAATGCAATTGAACACCAGTTCTCAAGGACCTTAAATTGGCAGCCGCTTTAAGAATGAAAGCAAAAGAGAAGCTATCAGGAATGAAAAGTGATTCTCTCCTCATTTCAACGAATGTGAAGATTGAATTTTGGGGCTTATCAGATTCGGCAAAGCCTCGGATGAGGGTGTTGTACATGAAAACATCTGGGTTTGGAGTGTGGCGAAACAGACCGCAAGCATAGTCCAGAGAATCGGAAAGTGATATGGTGCAGTGTAGGAGTAATTTTCCAGCGATGAAAGGATCAATATCAAGGCCGGTTTTGAGTACATTTGCGTGGATTTGCTTGAGGGAGGTTAAGGTTTTGCAACTATTCAACAGAGAAACGCAGAGGGAATGCGAGCTGTTCATTTCACACTTTCTTAGTACTAGTACTCCATGGATCTACTTCTACCATTCGGTGTGAAGTGGATAGGTCAAGCTAACTTGTGAGAATTTGATTTACTTTATTTGTGTGACATTTCTTTTTATATTTTTTTTCAGAATAGACATTTCAGTTGATAAAAAAAAAATTACTATAGTAAAAGAAGATAAAGGCAACATTGCAGTAATTTTTTCAAATGTTTGTATTATTCATTAACTTTAACTTTTACTCTTGCATGTATAATTTTCTATTAATTTATATCTTTTTATAAATCACAATATTACAAACATAAAGGAATACGGTTAAGAGATTCTCAATGAGGAGGTTCAATGATTATGGGAAGAAGTGTCTTTAAAAAATAAGCATCTCACGAAATTATGATTGCCTATCTACAAAATAGTTTAAATCCACGTTTTTTTATTTAAAACAAAGGAATATTAATAATTAAAAATATTTTTGATATTTTTATCGATTCATAAATTTATTATTGACATTTTTAATAATTCAAATATTTTTTCATTTTATGATGCCTATTTTGATTTTTATATAAATTAAGAAAGACTAATTAATAGAGTTGAATTATATTTTTTTGTTTAGTTTTTTTCCCAAAATATCCTTTATAATATTGAATGATGAATATCGATTAGGAATATGGACATATATTAAATAGAAGTACATTAAAAGTTTAGACAGTGAATGGAATAGAAAAGGAAAAAATACATTACTTTGCGAAATATAATTATTTAGTTTTTATCTTTTTAAAATATATAAATTTATCTCTATATTTTGTCTCTATTATACTATTAAATTATTTTATTCATTTTTTGCATATTTTCCATTAAGTCAATAAAAAAATATACAAATTAAATTATAGTACGATTTCTATGGTTTGAAAAAACAATTAGTCCATTACTGTATTTTTAAAAATATGAGTATTTTTGTCATTTAATGAAAAAAATACAAAAATTGAATGAAAGGACGTATAATTTGATGGAAGTAAAATGTTTTAATCTATTTAAAAAAAGACAGAGACGGACTAATTGTATTTTACAAATTACAAAAAAAATAACGTATTTTCCCTTTAAAAAAAAGAAATAGGATTACTGTAATACCCCAAAATTTTTATTTCAAAATAATTTCCATTTAAATTTAATCGTTAAATTATTAGCCAATAATATTATGCCACGTAATATTATCGGGACCGAAAATCATTTTGGTTCGCCCTAAAATTAATCGAGTAACCGTTAATAGAATAAAAATCGGGCCAATTTTTTTTATTGGACCGAATTAATTTAAATTAGATCCGAGTCGGATATTTTTTATAATCACTGTGCATCACTATTC